>CM060964.1:12907910-12940410 GCA_030765045.1 Tenodera sinensis | reverse complement strand
ATTGCGCCAGTGTCTGAACGTGTTTGTATGTTCGGATGATAATTAATGTGAGTAATTGCGATGTCTCATAGTAAACGAGTGACCACTCGTTCCTGCTTGAGACAAACTCGTTGTTCGTTAACTGCATCAAGAGTTTAAGAAACGAAGGATGGTCACTCCTCCAACCAGCAAGAATGCTACGCGGGTTGCGTGTCCTGTGGATTCGGGGCACACACTATTCTGCCCGTTCCTGCTCTACGCCGTCCAATCCAATATGCAAACAATTTTGAAGAGGACCTCAAATTCATTATGTCACTATACTAAGTGACTTTGAGCATTGCTCTAAGTAGAGCAATATGCCAGGCTAACTTCACTGGTCACTTACGGGACCCTGGGACTACAAAATGATAAAAAATTATCAAATTGACGATGCATGTGATTGTTCCGCAAACCTTGAGCCAGCAATTGACATGCCATTTTTTTGGTTCAGCCATTTTAAAAGGTCTAGTGCAGATTTTAAATACCATGTGCGCTTCATTAAAGGCCCGTTTTCTGCTTAAAATTTCGGCAATATTTAAACAAAATATCGGTCAAAAATAGCTCAGAGACAACCAAATTCAGACTAAATGAGTGGTTAAACTATGAATCTAAGGAGAGAGACTACTAGACAAAAGAGGGAAGGTGTCAGTGACAAACAAATAGTCTGACTCATGGTCATGATGCGTGCGTGTAGAAAAACTGGTTTTTCTCGACTTTACATTTATTAATATACATGCATTAAATTTTGGGCTATGGTGCTAGCATTTTTCCAGCTCGTGTACCATTTATGTGGCTTCAACTTCAGTCTTTGGTTTAAATATGAAAATTTATTTAGCTTCAAAAATATGATATACACAAAAAGAAGTTTTGAAAACATATTTGCAAACTCCATGACAACATAGAGTGGAGTGGAGTGGAGTGGAGTGTGGAGTTTAAGGGCCCGTCGACAGCTGGGTCATTTGGGCCCCAACAACATAGAAATTAATTGCTTTAAAAGTACTTATTTCTTCTTCCTGTCAGAGATTGATGGTGTTTGTTGGGTAGTTAGAGTTTAGAAAGTAATAAAACTTGTGATATTTTCATTTTTCATGGACATGGATTATTTTGTACATTAAGATAGTTTCGCATTGTGAATGGCTTGATCCTAGTTGATTGTCCGCGCTACAATCGTGAGCGCCAGTTGTTTGGCCTTGATTCTACTATGTCGATGTTAGGCTGTGGATTCAGTGCTGCGGTTCGTCGGCAGCATTGGCTTTGGTAAGCAAGTTTGAATTTTATTTCGTGGTTTTACTTTTTATCTTTTACATTTTATCTGCTTACCGTTTTAGATCACTTTACATGTTTTAACTGTTTTGAGCTTACCTTTTAGACAAGTTTTAAGCCTTAACTGTTTTAGCTTTTATCTATTTTAGCTTCCGTTTTAATATTTAACTTTGAGTTTTAAGTGGTGGTGAGTTTTATCCGTTTTTTATCTTTTGACTTGGGGCTGTAATGACCTAGCTGTCGACGGGCCCTTAAACCCTAATCACTCACTCACTCACTGAATGGCTTGAATAATTATTTCTCTCAATACTATAAAAGAGCTTGTGTTGGAACTTTGTGCGGTAGTTTATAACATAAACGCCCTTAAGTGTGAAAAGTATTCATTTTATAACATATAGACATAGAAAATTCAATTTCATTCCCAGACCCATAATGTAAGAAATCTCTCCACAGGAGACCCGGGGTTCAGAGTGATGCTATTTGTACTTCCAGCTGAGCGTTAAACTCTGTGGTAAAAATAAATAACATGCAATTCTTTTTCCACCACTTCTCTCTCTCTCTCTCCCCCTCGTTTCTGCTCTATCTTTTTAAATAGTGTATCGCCCGTTGTTGGAACACATGGCACCACAGGCGGTTCACATTGCTGGTACATACAATGAAGTCATATTTTTTCGGAAAGGAAGTTTGGAAGAAATCGTTCCAGACTTAAGTTTAGGGTAGGTACCTTTCCGGCTTTTGCCAGTTTTGAGGTCTGTGGCAAACAATCTCAGCCAGAGAGGACGGTTCTGGCAAGATTTGAACCGCAGACCTCCCGTTCACGTGTCCATTCTACACCGAATTCTACTATCCGTGTCGGTTACGTATAAAGTAGAGGAAGTATAGTATTCCACCCAAAAAAATCTATGTTGAGATTTCAATGGAAATATATGTTTGGAGGCCCCCTGAATCCAAAAAGCACTTTTAGAAATAGTGTGTGTGTGTGTGTGTGTGTGTGTGTGTGTGTGTGTGTGTGTGTGTGTGTGTGTGTCAGTCTGTGGACAACTCGAAAACAAAAAGTCGGTTAGTGACCAAGGTTGGTATTTAAGTTTAATGTCTTTCAAGGATGCGACACAAAGATTTTTAAGAAAATTCCTCCATCCCAAACTACTCTTTACATGGAAAATGTTTCGAAAATGGCTCTAACGATTTTAAATTAAAATGCTATATGTTTGAGATATCTTTATGACAAATGAAATGCATATTTTGAATTTTCTGGCTATAGCCCACGAGGTTCTGTTTACTCTAGATGAACTTTGCATAACTGGTTAACCGTAAGAAATAGACCAAATCTTACTATACAAAGAATGTAGATCTTGCTTAAACACACAATTTATGTCCAAATAAACTTTTTATAGCCATTTCGGAGTTATTCCTTGTTATTTCTGTGAGTTTTGGAGAACTTATACTTCTGTGAAATGGAACATCGTTATTCACTTATATATGGTAGCCGTGCAAAGAGAACGAAATTTGAAAGCTTTAAAAGATTTGACTATCACTCCAAGCCAACTGTATTCCCATATTCCCCTTGTACCTAAAGGAAAAAAGCACTACGATAATTTCTGCAAATGTTTATCTGTATTAGTATGAAGAAGATATAGGAATAAGAGTTTGTAAGAATGGTTAGTACAAGAGTGAGTAGAGAAAGTCATGTGAGTGCAAAATAAGATTTTTTCATATAGTGAATAACACAAAACAGCATTCACAATTTTTAATTGAAGCTTTTCCCTCAACTTCTGAGCCCTGGCAACTCAAAGAGATTTTCAAAATAGAGAGGGCGTAATGTGTCTATTTTTGAGCTAACATTTTATAAGTGATATTAGCGCATTGTCGCGGCGGCCGAACGGGCAAAGGGGATACCAAGTGTTGTCTAAGTCTCTAACTCACACCACTGCTTCTAATCACCGGACAACAGTAAGCGGGTCAGAGCAAAGGGATTCCAGACAGTTGGAGAAGTTACTAAGGCCGGGGTTTTACGGGAAACACCGCTCGCTTGGCTGTATAAGAGAGTTGGACGGACAGTCAGTAATGTTGAAAGAGTTTGAAGTGAGCACCTAAGGCAGTGTTGGGCCAGTCAGTTTCAGTCAGTTTTTGGTGCATGTATAGTGAACAGTAATTCTGTCAAGGTTACGATAGAACATAACAGCTGAGAGTTGCAAGGTCACGGCGAATCGTAAATTGGGTTAACGATAAAACAGAGCTGTATCTTATGATTCAGTTTTAGTAGAAATAAAGTGACATTAAAGTAACCAGACTTGTCTTTTGTCACGAGTTCCCTAAAACTATTAAGATACTTTTGTAAAATTTTATCGTTGTGTACTGAAAACGTATATACACATATAATGCCCTCTTGTTTACAAAAATTGAATTTCATGCAGTTCTGGGTTATAAAGCCGTAAAAATTAAATCATTGACAAAGCTTACTAGGTTTCAAACAAAATTGAAGTTGCATATATGTGATAAGCTGGAAACCGTTCTCGTTTTTACTTTCTGGCAATTCGCCTTTTGTACTGATGTTTTCATTGGGGAACATTTCGCTAAGCCCGAACAAAAGACTGCGTCGCATTTCACGTTCTTATCACGGTGGTGCAACAAATTTGGCTACCGACTACGAAACATCAACTTCAAATTAATTTGCAATGGAATTAATGAAAAAGCTCAATTACGTAGGTGAAACGCCAGAGCAATAAGGCCACACGTGGGGGGTTGTAGCGGTCTACCCCCGCCACCTCGCCACCCCTTCACCCCGCAGGGATGAAACATGGCCGGACACCATCACACACAGTCTTGCTGCGGCCGGTACATTCCGGGTGAACGGCAGTAATGGACTTTGGTCCCACGAGATTCGAGCAACAACTCTACCCCACCCCATCTCTCTATTCCCTTCACATGCGATGACCTGGCTTTTAATTTTAATTTCTTCCTCACAAAGGAAGGAAAAAGACTGGCAGCACCGTGCAATCTATCGGCACCAAGCGACCGACTTCAGACAAGGTGAAGATGGCTTGCTCAAGAGCGAAGGGTCGAGCCGAGCCAGTTCCAGTTCATGCATTTATCCTTTACATCTCCAGACCCATACAAAGCGCTCGGTATAATCGAGAAACGCCTTTCAACATCACAAAACCGCAACTACATACACCAGTCGGAGAGTGGGAGGGGGTAAACTGGAATAGAAAACCAAAATAATACTTTCAACATCACAAAACTGCAGCTACATACACCAATCGGAGAGTGGGAGGGGGTAAACTGGAATAGAAAACCAAAATAATACTTTCAACATCACAAAACTGCAGCTACATACACCAATCGGAGAGTGGGAGGGGGTAAACTGGAATAGAAAACCAAAATAATACTTTCAACATCACAAAACCGCAACTACATACACCAATCGGAGAGTGGGAGGGGGTAAACTGGAATAGAAAACCAAAATAATACTTTCAACATCACAAAACCGCAACTACATACACCAATCGGAGAGTGGGAGGGGGTAAACTGGAATAGAAAACCAAAATAATACTTTCAACATCACAAAACCGCAACTACATACACCAATCGGAGAGTGGGAGGGGGTAAACTGGAATAGAAAACCAAAATAATACTTTAAACATCACAAAACTGCAGCTACATACACCAATCGGAGAGTGGGAGGGGGTAAACTGGAATAGAAAACCAAAATAATACTTTCAACATCACAAAACCGCAACTACATACACCAATTGGGGGGAAGGGGGTAAACTAGAATAGAAAACCAAAATAATCCTACCCAAATTAAAGAATTGAATGCGCTGTAATATATTTAATTCCCCTGAAGTCCACAGATTCACAGTGCTTCGTCTTTAATTAAACTTCCTTCCTAATTTTCATACGAGCGCCTTAATTACCATTATAGTTAAGTTTGATACCATATACATAATGTTATACTGGAAATATTGTAAAATTTTGTACACTCACCAGGGACAGTGACCTACATATTGCACCAGCTGATATTTGGACTTCTGCGCAGGCGCTAAACGGTCGATTCGTCTCCAGCGCATCACAGCTGCATGATGAAATCAATAACCTTGGAATGCTACGTAACATTGAAAAATAGAAGGCAAATTGAATATATTGTTTTCCAGACGAAACTTTATTTCATGTATAAGTTATTTATTGTACAATTAGTGAAATTAATTTGCGGGACTGTGCTTAGTGCAATATTGTTGGAAGTTGATGTTGTATTGAGGTTAATTTGTGTGTTTTGTGTAAGTTGCACCTTACTTAGGCGGGTGGAGTAAGTTGCATCTCACTGTCAGTAGTGTCCGACATTTTAGCGTTTTCTAAACTCGCGCTAGTTGCGTTTCGAGAATTAATCGATATTGCGCTTTGCCATTGCTGCATGGGAATTCTCTGATTGGTGGAACGCCTGTCCTTTAATGAAAATTGAACTGCCCGATTGGATGAAGACCAGTCCTTTAATGAAAGTTTGAACTTAAGGAGGTCCATTAAAGAATCGCTATCAGACTTATAATTAATAAATTTGAGCATGGGCGAGCATAAACATATTTAACGCTCTTCCTGATAAACTTGAGGGAAAAGTCGACAATTTCAATACTTCTAAAATTGCTGCTAAAGAGCACCTATGTCCAAAATCATTTTATTCTGTACAATATTATCTGAATGACAAATTATCCTGTCAATGCTTATTAGCTTTGTAAATAGTCTCTAGCTATTTGTGACAAATCATTGTGAATTACATTCGATGCCTGTTCGAAAGCTACTTACATTGAACAACTGACAATAGATCCTATGCGTTGCTAAGTAAATGACAAACTAATGGGATGTGGCAGGAAAAGCCAAGTGAAAGTTTAAAAGTAAAGTTAAATTTGTAAACGCAAATACACATTATGTTGGTCTTATAACTACAGAGATTTTATTTTGTTTTTGAATTATCCGTGCTTAATTTGCTGTTTTCTCATATTACCTGTGTATAATGCTTTTGTGCTGTACTATACATTTGCATTGACGTTCAATGTTCACGGGCCTATTTGTGAACTCGCTGAACGCAATCCAATCTAGTCTAGAGCAAAACTCTGAAATACGTAAAATAACAAAATCATTGCTTCTTTCAAAAAGTTAATTCGTGATCATAGAGACTGTTACAGTTCTCAACATATAGCTAGTCTTTTAATTTAACACTACTTTTGGGGCTCTAATGACCTAGCTGTCGACGGGCCCTAAAACCCTACTCACTCACTAACACTACTTTAAATTAGGAAAGCTGACAGTTGAATGGACTGAATGGTAGGATATGTAGAAAATAACAAATCCGACACTAAAAGTACCAAGATGCGATTATATATGTAACTATTTCTATGTTCTGTTACATGAGGCATATAATTAATTTTCGGAGTCTTCCTCGAAACCATTTATTTGTAAACTGATGTCTTGTAGTGGAGAAGGGAGTAATTATTGCGTCTGCAGAAAACCAAGGAGAACTTCACAGTATTCAACCTGTGCTGGCTTACTTTCCCTTTGGCTCATAAAGATATAATACTGACTCACACAAGTGTAGCATTTTGTGTCGTAATGGATTTTACCAGCAATGCGACAACTATTGTGTTATTCACTTAATACGGACGTTAAGGTCCTGTGTTTACGAACTAAAGTAAGTTTTTAATATAATTTGAAATTCCATTTGTTTATCACAACGGCATTTCCAAGTGCTGTAATATCCTCTGTGCATTCTTTCAGCAATCAGTAGAAAGACACAGTCTACTTAGCATTGCGGAAATGCTTTGGTGGTTACCGAACTTGAGTTCCAAGTTTAATGTTCGTGTAACATTTTGGTCAATACACGCAGTCTCTCTCCCTAACCGACGTTTTTGCAAACATGGTTTATTTGCCTTCAGGGGACGCAAACATATTCCGGTGACATTTCGACAAAATTTTAAAATTTGTTCGTGGGACACATTACTTCCTATTAACTAATACAGGAAAGGAGCAGAGAAGAAAATTAGTTGTGTTCCATATAAACACCTAAAAAACAAAGAATATAAATACAAACCCGTGCACTTGGACGTTTAAAACCTATAATATGGGAGTCCACTGTTACCTTAGTTCCAAACACTCCATAAACGTAATTAGATTTTGAGCTTCTGGTGCCACTGCAGTCAAAACGGATGATCTGACTGACAAATCATCGCGAGACAGAGTATTGTGACAAATGACAAGTCCAATTAATTTTTAATGTCACTTTATTTCTTCCAAAACTGAATCACAATTCACAACTCGTGACCTTGCAACTCATGGCTGTTCTGTTCTATCGTAAGCTTTGACACAAAACACTGGTCGAATTTCCAAGGCTCGCTCTGACAATTGTATTCACTCACTGAATAATTCAAAACAGACTAACGATGTACTCACTAAAACTTACCCAACACTGAACTGATTCTCCGTGCCGACTCGCTTTATAGCCGAGAATGAGGTACCGGCCATTTCTCTGGGAATCTACGTTTCTGGAAGCTTCTCCAATTGTCTAGAATTGGCTTTTGTTTTAGCCGACATGGCCGCGCATTGCCTAGCAGCGTAGTGATGTGAGGTGACCGACCTCGAGCCTCCTTTGATATGTGTCCGCAGCCACATGTAGAATTAGATTTACCTGTTCTTGATTGCTCGGACCTGGGAGCATCCTTATCTAACAAAACATTGCGAATAGAATATTTTAAATGACGTTCTATTGGAGGAGATTCTAGGTCTAGGAAATATAGTGTACCTATACCCAGGGCAATGTGAGTAATGATATTGTAAAGACGAAATAGGATATCCTTAGCGACAATTGTACTTTAACAGCGCATCTGGTGAATCAAACTTTCTCGCTCATTAAGGGTTTCTTTCTCTTCCCTAAAATAAGTTGTGCATCTAATGTCATCGAAATTTATATGACATTCTTGTCACTGAATTTCCCATACCCAGTTCTCTATTGAGAGATATTATTCTAACATGTACAGAATTCTTTTAGACCACCTTACTTTGCGTACACACACACACACACACACACACACACACACATACACACACACACACACACACACACACACACACACACACACACACATACACACACACACGTAGCTAACGCTGCAATATAATGGCGGATAACGTAACTGATAATTATGCTCGTGGTAATTGCAAGAAATGCTAAATGCGGTTCCCTCATGCAAACCTTGTTCACGGCGCCGTCTAATGAACCTTGCGCTCGCTTCAACCGCCATTTTCTCTCATTATTTGAAACTGCGGAAATTTAAGAAGAAAAGGGAGGAAATCGGAAGCACCAACACTTTCCCTTATGTTACTTTTGGCTAAGAACCAAGAGCAGTGTTCATAGAACTAACGGAGCAAATGTGAAGGAATAACTGTAACATGAATATCCTGCACATTAATCGCGTTCAGTTAATTTTAAGTAAAGTGTGTGATTTACACAGTCTATGTTCTTGGTCTTGGCTCTTAAACTTGCGTCATCCCAGTGCTCCCTTATGGCAGTGAGGCTTGGATATTTACAAGAAAACAGAGTGAAATGACAGGTCTGACAGAAGAAAATGGAAACAAAGATATTGGAGATCAATCTCAGGGACAAAGTACGAAATGAGGGTCTAGAAAGAAAGAGTGGAATGGAGGATGCCACCGCTAGAGCAAGAACCCCTGAATGGCGATGGGGAGGACACGTGGCCAGGATGTCTCAAAGCAGATGGGCCTATGCCACAACGACCTGGGATCCTAGCCTTGGAAAAAGAAGCAGAGGACGTCCACGACAGAGATGGTCCCAAGAATTTAGTGAAGTGAGTGAAATCTTTGGAGATCACTGGACGAAGGTAGCACGAGACAGAATGAGGTGGAAACAAATTGTGCAGCTATGTAAGCAAATATAATTTAACTTACAAGAAAATGAACTAGTTCAGCCTGTGAGTAACATGGAGCTAGTCCTACCTTGGTAGGAGGCCCTTGTCCCAAGGGATATTACGGGCTCTTGCGGTTTATGCCAGTCAATAAAATTCACTCATCTTCTACTTACCTACATCAAATTCAGACGATTCAAAATTTTCTTCGTAACGTAACGCACCTTAAATCCTTTAATTACAAATATTCCATGCTCTATAGCAGCGAAGGTCAACCTTGTCTGTTTGGAAAAGCTTATGTAATCAGCTGCTATTCACCGTCTTTCAGTCAGAGGGTGAATCACACCTGTGGTATGTAGACTACCAACCAGTAAGTATCCAGTGACGCACACAAACACGCGACTTCATGGCAGTTTCTAAGCCATAAGTTAAATTTTCTGGGAATTCCCGCAGCAGACTTCTATTTATATAAAGATCATCCAGAATGAAAACAATCAGAGACAGAAAGCTTACTAAATTTAAAACAAGTGGATCCCCATAAAACCAACATTTATGCCAAATATTCTTTATTTTCTTTTGAGTGAACTACTTTCGAGATATTCTTTGTTTCCTTGAATTTGCCAATGCCTTTAGTTTTCTCAAATAAGAATATGTTATTCGTTTTTTCTATCTCTAGCTCTTGCAAAGAGCGCGGAATTTCAAAGGCAAGGCATACCAAACAGCTTTAAAACACTTGACTTAAGGCCTACTGTATTCGCATATTCCCCTTTCACCTACAAGAAAATTGACAATTAGATAACTTCTCAAAATGCTTATGTCGATTAAAACGTAAGAGATAAAGAAGTAAACCTTTGCAAGAATAGTGTGTATAAGAGTGAGTATAGCTTTACATATATTTGCGAACAGAGTTTCTCCAAATTGAACTATATCGAAAGTCTGTGAAGCAAACTGTTACGCGAAGATCACTTGGTGTATCTTCCAAGGCAATGCACTTCAACTTTGTCACCAGATGTTAGCAGTCCTCTTAAACATAAGCAGTAACAAAACAAGTCACTAATGAACACATGTTTAGCGCATAAGTTTGGGAAGTGCTCTCCAAAATAACACGTAGAATAAAGCTTACCGACACCCAACTTCAGGACAGTTAAATGTTAATAGTGACACAGCCTGCATAAACTGGAAGGAGCTAACTCCAACCTCAACCTTTTCGCAAACGTAGGACATAGCCTTTAACATCGTCACGACCATCGTCACGACCATTGTGGTGTTGGTGGTTGCATTAGCAGCAATAGTCGTAATGAAGTCTGGTTTTTCCTATTAATCCTGTGTCTGAAACATTTACACTAATCAACATAAGGCGATATAGGCAGAAACTGAAATATTGGTTTGAAATACAAAATATGCGGTCAACGTATAATGTAAGAAGCCATTTAATGTGACTTTAAGACCATGTAGTACTGAAGGTAAAGTTGATACTTAATTTTGAGTTTTGGTCGCTCAGATCACGATATTACATGCTATGCACCGGTACACTGCAAAACGAGTTGTTCTGAGCCGTATTCTCCAGGAGATATACTATTTCAATGTCTACATTAAACTTAAACAGCTAATCTTAAAGCTAGCACGGTTTAGAATATTCTAAACTATCAGTTGAAGTAGGAGCGTTCCGTGCCGAGGCCGTACCACTGAAATATTGCAATAACCAGCAGTGTAGGGGGACCCTCCACTTTGAAGGGGAGCAGATGTACCCAGTAATAAACCCTTCCACATGTTAGTACGTACATTTCAGTGTATTAGCGTGCAAGTTTTGTGCTATTGTTGGGTCCCGCATTGCCCTCCGGCTAGTATGTGAATGTTACTAAACTGGCATGCATTGTACGCGAGCGCGACAAGTGTTATTTCTTGCTGGAGTCCGTGAAACCTGGGTAAGACCAAGCGAGATTAATGCTTTGCTTTAGCAATATTATTTCTGGTGTTACATGTGTATTGACTTGGCAGTCCTTAACTTAAGTGTTAGGGTTTAATGTCTATGTTAACAATGATCATTTACTTAAATGCTAACAGGATGCATTCATTTCTCAGGGAAGACATTCGCCAGGCTCGTCTGCCTTAGATGTGGCTTGGCGACGGTATGCCCGATCTGTGCTGTCACCAAGGACTTGAAGGACTGTAGCAGGCTGCGATCTGAAAGGTCAGTTGGAAGAAATAGACACGCGTAGAGCAGTCTATGTCAGTCGTGTGCAAGTGGGATTCCAGCGAAGCGATGAGGTCAATGGCAGGGGTGGTTCAGTGGCACAGCATCGGCATGAACATTGCATTGTTGTGCAAACGGTTATGTTGAAAGAGGCATTTACGAATTAAATAACCCAGCGAGTTCATAATTTACGCAGTTTTCTACCACATTTCTTATAATAATTTCAACCTCTGATACTTAATTTTGCTATAAACATTTTCGTTGTCAATAAATAAAGAGGGAAATATCAAAATTTCGGAAGAAATTATCTCATTATCACCGGTTTACGGGAAGGATATGCCTATATGAAAGAAGGGATGATATTAATTACATATTAGTGGCCATCCAAAACTGATTCTACAGCACCCAATGGTTTGTGCTTCAGTTTATGTCCTATATTCCAGCGCATGAGATATTGTATGGCAGATAAACAATAACTGGACACATAAGTATAGCAATGTTTATATAAGGTAAAAAAGAAACGATTAGGCAATGTATCGGTGAAATTTGGTGAACATTGCCAAAAATTTTGATTTCTACCTTTTGCATATTTATGATACTTATACTTTGTGCTTTAACGGCACACTTTAGTTTTCTCAATATCAGCCATTTTTAAATCTCCAGGAGGGCATTTAAATGTGCTAGTGCGGCTGAGCGTTCCTCACTAAACCTTGTCGCTGCAGCTTTGAAACGCATTTTTCGTTTTCCTTGGCTTTGATTTTGGTCTCTTGCAGGGAATTTTGCTTCACCGTCAAAAAAGCTTACACCCATTAACGTAGCTCTAACGCAATAAAAGTACAAACTAATCTTAAACTCAAATTATGCTACTGCGAATCTATTGCTTCCACTGATTTCTGGAAACTATTGAAAAAGAAGGCAAAGTTGTGAGGAAGCCCACAAAGCTTGTCTGGTGTTACCGCTAGTGAAGTTACTATCCAGGGCTGTTTGACTTCAAGTTTATACAATTTTCCTGGATATTGATTTTGTAGAGATAAAAGCTTTTTGGGTGATGTACACATTGCAGGGTTGGAATTCAACATTCCCCTTGGTTTAATTGGATCAAACCAGTATGACGTATAACACGTGGAACAGTTAAAAATAATTTAACTATCCCAGAAGCTGCAATTATTTTACAACCCATCTCTATTATATTTTACTATGAGAAATTAAGTAATTTATTCAGGAATGTCAGTTATTTTTTATTTAAAGCGTGGATTTTATTAGTATTCTCCTAATATGGGAGCATGTTCGTCATGAAGGAAATGCCTGAATATTTTGTTTGTTAAGGATGCTCTCAATTGCCAGGATCATACCAACTCTGCCTATGTGCCGGTATTGTGTCCCCTGATAGATCTGGACTGGGTATGAGCCCGCGACTTTGGGATCAGTAGACCCGAGTCTAAGCAACTGAGCTACCCAGAGCGACATATTCGAGTCTGTTGAGAGAACAAATCAGTTCGATGAACAGCTGGTAAAAGGACATTCCGCGAACTATGAAAGTTTTAGAATGTAGCTCTTTTGACTTGTTGGTTTTCCGTGCTTCGAAAGTCATTGTCAATTTCCAAGAAAATTGCTGCTGAATAAATTAAACAACACAAAAGTTAGACCTATATTTCTCCATTTATTAGAAGCTCTTTCATACAGATTCCTGTAATTCAAAATATTAATGCTTTGTATAATGTATTGCGGATCAGTAATTTACAGGCGTCACAAACCTAAACTGCCAACCGCAAAGAAGCAGAAATACCTAAAGGAATCAAATGTATTCTCACCTTAACAGTTTTTGCAATATATTTCATTTCTCAGATAGTTTTTGTAAATTATTATGAGCAAAACAGAGAAATGACACAAAATAAATATACAAAGTGCTCACATTTAGGCCAATGTAGTGAGAAAATGCTTTCAAAGAATACAGAGACTTCGTTTAGTCATCTGGCCGGCCTAATGGGAATCTGCTGGGTGCTGGCAGGAAGGCTCTTGGCCTAATAGGAATCTGCTGGGTGCTGGTAGGAAGGCTGTTGGCCTAATAGGAATCTGCTGGGTGCTGGTAGGAAGGCTGTTGGCCTAATAGGAATCTTCTGGGTGCTGGTAGGCAGGCTGTTGGCCTAATAGGAATCTTCTGGGTGCTGGTAGGCAGGCTGTTGCCCTAATGGGAATCTGCTGGGTGCTGATAGGCAGGCTGTTGGCCTAATAGGAATCTTCTGGGTGCTGGTAGGCAGGCTGTTGGCCTAATAGGAATCTTCTGGGTGCTGATAGGCAGGCTGTTGGCCTAATAGGAATCTTCTGGGTGCTGCTAGGCAGGCTGTTGGCCTAATAGGAATCTTCTGGGTGCTGGTAGGCAGGCTGCTGGCCTAATAGGAATCTTCTGGGTGCTGGTAGGCAGGCTGCTGGCCTAATAGGAATCTGCTGGGTGCTGGTAGGAAGGCTGTTGGCCTAATAGGAATCTGCTGGGTGCTGGTAGGCAGGCTGTTGGCCTAATAGGAATCTTCTGGGTGCTGGTAGGCAGGCTGCTGGCCTAATAGGAATCTGCTGGGTGCTGATAGGAAGGCTGTTGGCCTAATAGGAATCTGCTGGGTGCTGGTAGGAAGGCTGTTGGCCTAATAGGAATCTGCTGGGTGCTGGTAGGAAGGCTGTTGGCCTAATGGGATTCTGCTGGGTGCTGGTAGGCAGGCTGTTGGCCTAATAGGAATCTTCTGGGTGCTGGTAGGAAGGCTGTTGCCCTAATAGGAATCTGCTGGGTGCTGGTAGGAAGGCTGTTGGCCTAATAGGAATCTGCTGGGTGCTGGTAGGCAGGCTGTTGGCCTAATAGGAATCTGCTGGGTGCTGGTAGGCAGGCTGTTGGCCTAATAGGAATCTTCTGGGTGCTGGTAGGCAGGCTGTTGGCCTAATAGGAATCTGCTGGGTGCTGGTAGGCAGGCCCATGGCCTAATAGGAATCTGCTGGGTGCTGGTAGGAAGGCTGTTGGCCTAATAGGAATCTGCTGGGTGCTGGTAGGAAGGCTGTTGGCCTAATAGGAATCTGCTGGGTGCTGGTAGGCAGGCTGTTGGCCTAATAGGAATCTTCTGGGTGCTGGTAGGCAGGCTGCTGGCCTAATAGGAATCTGCTGGGTGCTGATAGGAAGGCTGTTGGCCTAATAGGAATCTGCTGGGTGCTGGTAGGAAGGCTGTTGGCCTAATAGGAATCTGCTGGGTGCTGGTAGGAAGGCTGTTGGCCTAATGGGATTCTGCTGGGTGCTGGTAGGCAGGCTGTTGGCCTAATAGGAATCTTCTGGGTGCTGGTAGGAAGGCTGTTGCCCTAATAGGAATCTGCTGGGTGCTGGTAGGAAGGCTGTTGGCCTAATAGGAATCTGCTGGGTGCTAGTAGGAAGGCTGTTGGCCTAATAGGAATCTGCTGGGTGCTGGTAGGCAGGCTGTTGGCCTAATAGGAATCTTCTGGGTGCTGGTAGGCAGGCTGTTGGCCTAATAGGAATCTGCTGGGTGCTGGTAGGCAGGCCCATGGCCTAATAGGAATCTGCTGGGTGCTGGTAGGAAGGCTGTTGGCCTAATAGGAATCTGCTGGGTGCTGGTAGGAAGGCTGTTGGCCTAATAGGAATCTGCTGGGTGCTGGTAGGCAGGCTGTTGGCCTAATAGGAATCTGCTGGGTGCTGGTAGGCAGGCTGTTGGCCTAATAGGAATCTTCTGGGTGCTGGTAGGCAGGCTATTGGCCTAATAGGAATCTGCTGGGTGCTGGTAGGCAGGCTGTTGGCCTAATAGGAATCTTCTGGGTGCTGGTAGGAAGACTGTTGGCCTAATAGGAATCTGTTGGGTGCTGGTAGGAAGGTTGTTGGCCTAATGGGAATCTGCTGGGTGCTGGTAGGCGGGCTTTTGGACTAATGGGAATCTGCTGGTTGCTGGTAGGCAGGCTGCTGGCGCAATGGGAATCTTCTGGGAGCTGGTAGGAAGGCTGTTGGCCTAATGGGAATCTGCTGGGTGCTGGTAGGTGGGCTTTTGGACTAATGGGAATCTTCTGGGTGCTGGTAGGAAGGCTGTTGGCCTAATAGGAATCTGCTGGGTGCTGGTAGGAAGGCTGTTGGCCTAATAGGAATCTGCTGGGTGCTGGTAGGAAGGCTGTTGGCCTAACAGGAGTCTGCTGGGTGCTGGTAGGAAGGTTGTTGGCCTAATGGGAATCTGCTGGGTGCTGGTAGGCGGGCTTTTGGACTAATGGGAATCTGCTGGTTGCTGGTAGGCAGGCTGCTGGCCCAATGGGAATCTTCTGGGTGCTGGTAGGAAGGCTGTTGGCCTAATAGGAATCTGCTGGGTCCTGGTAGGAAGGCTGTTGGCCTAATAGGAATCTTCTGGGTGCTGGTTGGCAGGCTGTTGGCCTAATAGGAATCTTCTGGGTGCTGGTTGGCAGGCTGTTGCCCTAATAGGAATCTTCTGGGTGCTGATAGGCAGGCTGTTGCCCTAATAGGAATCTTCTGGGTGCTGATAGGCAGGCAGTTGCCCTAATAGGAATCTTCTGGGTGCTGGTAGGCAGGCTGTTGGCCTAATAGGAATCTTCTGGGTGCTGGTAGGCAGGCTGTTGGCCTAATAGGAATCTGCTGGGTGCTGGTAGGAAGGCTGTTGGCCTAATAGGAATCTGCTGGGTGCTGGTAGGAAGGCGGTTGGCCTAATAGGAATCTGCTGGGTGCTGGTAGGAAGGCTGTTGGCCTAATAGGAATCTGCTGGGTGCTGGTAGGAAGGCTGTTGGCCTAATAGGAATCTGCTGGGTGCTGGTAGGAAGGCTGTTGGCCTAATAGGAATCTGCTGGGTGCTGGTAGGAAGGCTGTTGGCCTAATAGGAGTCTTCTGGGTGCTGGTAGGCGGGCTTTTGGACTACTGGGAATTTTCTGGGTGCTGATAGGAAGGCTGTTGGCCTAATAGGAATCTGCTGGGTGCTGGTAGGAAGGCTGTTGCTCTAATAGGAATCTTCTGGGTGCTGATAGGCAGGCTGTTGGCCTAATAGGAATCTTCTGGGTGCTGGTTGGCAGGCTGTTGGCCTAATAGGAATCTTCTGGGTGCTGGTTGGCAGGCTGTTGCCCTAATAGGAATCTTCTGGGTGCTGATAGGCAGGCTGTTGCCCTAATAGGAATCTTCTGGGTGCTGATAGGCAGGCTGTTGCCCTAATAGGAATCTTCTGGGTGCTGGTAGGCAGGCTGTTGGCCTAATAGGAATCCTCTGGGTGCTGGTAGGCAGGCTGTTGGCCTAATAGGAATCTGCTGGGTGCTGGTAGGAAGGCTGTTGCCCTAATAGGAATCTTCTGGGTGCTGGTAGGAAGGCTGCTGGCCTAATAGGAATCCTCTGGGTGCTGGTAGGAAGGCTGCTGCCCTAACAGGAATCCTCTGGGTGTTGGTAGGAAGGCTGCTGGCCTAATAGGAATCTTCTGGGTGCTGGTAGGAAGGCTGTTGGCCTAATAGGAATCCTCTGGGTGCTGGTAGGAAGGCTGCTGGCCTAATAGGAATCTGCCTGGTGCTGGTAGGAAGGCTCTTGGCCTAATAGGAATCTGCTGGGTGCTGGTAGGAAGGCTGTTGGCCTAATGGGAATCTGCTGGGTGCTGATAGGAAGGCTGTTGGCCTAATAGGAATCTGCTGGGTGCTGGTAGGAAGGCTGTTGCCCTAATAGGAATCTGCTGGGTGCTGGTAGGAAGGCTGTTGGCCTAATAGGAATCTGCTGTGTGCTGGTAGGCAGGCTGTTGGCCTAATAGGAATCTGCTGGGTGCTGGTAGGCAGGCTGTTGGCCTAATAGGAATCTTCTGGGTGCTGGTAGGCAGGCTGTTGGCCTAATAGGAATCTGCTGGGTGCTGGTAGGAAGGCTGTTGGCCTAATAGGAATCTTCTGGGTGCTGGTAGGCAGGCTGCTGGCCTAATAGGAATCTTCTGGGTGCTGGTAGGCAGGCTGCTGGCCTAATAGGAATCTGCTGGGTGCTGGTAGGAAGGCTGTTGGCCTAATAGGACTCTGCTGGGTGCTGGTAGGCAGGCTGTTGGCCTAATAGGAATCTTCTGGGTGCTGGTAGGCAGGCTGCTGGCCTAATAGGAATCTGCTGGGTGCTGATAGGAAGGCTGTTGGTCTAATAGGAATCTGCTGGGTGCTGGTAGGAAGGCTGTTGGCCTAATAGGAATCTGCTGGGTGCTGGTAGGAAGGCTGTTGGCCTAATGGGAATCTGCTGGGTGCTGGTAGGCAGGCTGTTGGCCTAATAGGAATCTTCTGGGTGCTGGTAGGAAGGCTGTTGCCCTAATAGGAATCTGCTGGGTGTTGGTAGGAAGGCTGTTGGCCTAATAGGAATCTGCTGGGTGCTGGTAGGCAGGCTGTTGGCCTAATAGGAATCTGCTGGGTGCTGGTAGGCAGGCTGTTGGCCTAATAGGAATCTTCTGGGTGCTGGTAGGCAGGCTGTTGGCCTAATAGGAATCTGCTGGGTGCTGGTAGGCAGGCCCATGGCCTAATAGGAATCTGCTGGGTGCTGGTAGGGAGGCTGTTGGCCTAATAGGAATCTGCTGGGTGCTGGTAGGCAGGCTTTTGGCCTAATAGGAATCTTCTGGGTGCTGGTAGGCAGGCTATTGGCCTAATAGGAATCTGCTGGGTGCGGGTAGGCAGGCTGTTGGCCTAATAGGAATCTTCTGGGTGCTGGTAGGAAGGCTGTTGGCCTAATAGGAATCTGTTGGGTGCTGGTAGGAAGGTTGTTGGCCTAATGGGAATCTCCTGGGATCTGGTAGGCGGGCTTTTGGACTAATGGGAATCTGCTGGTTGCTGGTAGGCAGGCTGCTGGCGCAATGGGAATCTTCTGGGAGCTGGTAGGAAGGCTGTTGGCCTACTGGGAATCTGCTGGGTGCTGGTAGGTGGGCTTTTGGACTAATGGGAATCTTCTGGGTGCTGGTAGGAAGGCTGTTGGCCTAATAGGAATCTGCTGGGTGCTGGTAGGAAGGCTGTTGGCCTAATAGGAATCTGCTGGGTGCTGGTAGGAAGGCTGTTGGCCTAACAGGAGTCTGCTGGGTGCTGGTAGGAAGGTTGTTGGCCTAATGGGAATCTGCTGGGTGCTGGTAGGCGGGCTTTTGGACTAATGGGAATCTGCTGGTTGCTGGTAGGCAGGCTGGTGGCCCAATGGGAATCTTCTGGGTGCTGGTAGGAAGGCTGTTGGCCTAATAGGAATCTGCTGGGTGCTGGTAGGAAGGCTGTTGGCCTAATAGGAATCTTCTGGGTGCTGGTTGGCAGGCTGTTGGCCTAATAGGAATCTTCTGGGTGCTGGTTGGCAGGCTGTTGCCCTAATAGGAATCTTCTGGGTGCTGATAGGCAGGCTGTTGCCCTAATAGGAATCTTCTGGGTGCTGATAGGCAGGCAGTTGCCCTAATAGGAATCTTCTGGGTGCTGGTAGGCAGGCTGTTGGCCTAATAGGAATCTTCTGGGTGCTGGTAGGCAGGCTGTTGGCCTAATAGGAATCTGCTGGGTGCTGGTAGGAAGGCTGTTGGCCTAATAGGAATCTGCTGGGTGCTGGTAGGAAGGCGGTTGGCGTAATAGGAATCTGCTGGGTGCTGGTAGGAAGGCTGTTGGCCTAATAGGAATCTGCTGGGTGCTGGTAGGAAAGCTGTTGGCCTAATAGGAATCTGCTGGGTGCTGGTAGGAAGGCTGTTGGCCTAATAGGAATCTGCTGGGTGCTGGTAGGAAGGCTGTTGGCCTAATAGGAGTCTTCTGGGTGCTGGTAGGCGGGCTTTTGGACTACTGGGAATTTTCTGGGTGCTGATAGGAAGGCTGTTGGCCTAATAGGAATCTGCTGGGTGCTGGTAGGAAGGCTGTTGCTCTAATAGGAATCTTCTGGGTGCTGATAGGCAGGCTGTTGGCCTAATAGGAATCTTCTGGGTGCTGGTTGGCAGGCTGTTGGCCTAATAGGAATCTTCTGGGTGCTGGTTGGCAGGCTGTTGCCCTAATAGGAATCTTCTGGGTGCTGATAGGCAGGCTGTTGCCCTAATAGGAATCTTCTGGGTGCTGATAGGCAGGCTGTTGCCCTAATAGGAATCTTCTGGGTGCTGGTAGGCAGGCTGTTGGCCTAATAGGAATCCTCTGGGTGCTGGTAGGCAGGCTGTTGGCCTAATAGGAATCTGCTGGGTGCTGGTAGGAAGGCTGTTGCCCTAATAGGAATCTTCTGGGTGCTGGTAGGCAGGCTGTTGGCCTAATAGCAATCTGCTGAGTGCTGGTAGGAAGGCTGTTGGCCTAATAGGAATCTGCTGGGTGCTTGTAGTCAGGCTGTTGGCCTAATAGGAATCTGCTGGGTGCTGGTAGGAAGGCTGTTGGCCTAATAGGAATCTGCTGGGTGCTGGTAGGAAGGCTGTTGGCCTAATAGGAGTCTGCTGGGTGCTGGTAGGAAGGCTGTTGGCCTAATAGGAATCTGCTGGGTGCTGGTAGGAAGGTTGTTGGCCTAATGGGAATCTGCTGGGTGCTGGTAGGCAGGCTGTTGGCCTAATGGGAATCTGCTGGTTGCTGGTAGGCAGGCTGCTGGTCCAATGGGAGTCTTCTGGGTGCTGGTAGGAAGGCTGTTGGCCTAATAGGAATCTGCTGGGTGCTGGTAGGAAGGCTGTTGGCCTAATAGGAATCTGCTGGGTGCTGCTAGGAAGGCTCTTGCCCTAATAGGAATCTTCTGGGTGCTGATAGGCAGGCTGTTGCCCTAATAGGAATCTTCTGGGTGCTGGTAGGAAGACTGTTGGCCTAATAGGAATCTTCTGGGTGCTGGTTGGCAGGCTGTTGGCCTAATAGGAATCTTCTGGGTGCTGGTAGGCAGGCTGTTGCCCTAATAGGAATCTTCTGGGTGCTGATAGGCAGGCTGTTGCCCTAATAGGAATCTTCTGGGTGCTGATAGGCAGGCTGTTGGCCTAATAGGAATCTTCTGGGTGCTGGTTGGCAGGCTGTTGGCCTAATAGGAATCTTCTGGGTGCTGGTTGGCAGGCTGTTGGCCTAATAGGAATCTTCTGGGTGCTGATAGGCAGGCTGTTGTCGTAATAGGAATCTTCTGGGTGCTGGTAGGCAGGCTGTTGGCCTAATAGGAATCTTCTGGGTGCTGGTAGGCAGGCTGTTGGCCAGCCGAGAGGGATTTTCATAGGCTCTGAAATTCCGCGGCATAGATTTCTCATTGAAATTATATCTTTGGTAACCAAATACCTGCATCATAGAACATTTTGAAAGTGATATGCTTAATCTGCTTACCTCTCCCATATCCTTAAAGAATATTTGAAAACAACAAGAGAGATAATTATTTGGTTTTCGTTTGATGAGATTTTGTCCTATTTGGACTATCATAAACCATTACCCTCAGTTTTGTCCTTCAAGTCCCAACAGCAGTGGTGGGGGGGGGGGGCAAAGAAATCGTTATTCCTGCGAGTGCAGGACACGCGCATATGCTATACGACTCAGTTTTCCGAGGTCTCTGGTTCAAATCCGGCGGTGAACGATAGATTTTTTCGGGCTTGAAAATCATTAACATGAATTCCTTCGGAAGGGAGGTAAAGCCGTTAGTCATTTGTCTTAGATTTACGGCATGTAGAAAACCTAAGACCGTAAAAAGCCCTGAGAGGAAGTGCTGTGTGGAGGTGTATATGGCTCGCGAAGTCCATGTTGGTAATCTCTGCTGCTCTTTGAAGTCAGTAACTTCTGGAACTTGCCAAAATCTAAACGGATATTAGGTCTTAAAGTACCAATCGAATAAACGCGATGCAAATTTTATTCCTATTAGACGTAAAGCTGAAAACCTCAGATATCTGTCTTAAAAACACCTATTTTTGAATGCGGCAGACATTACATTACTTCCAAGGAACTATTATTTAAATATGCACATAAGTGTGAAAAGTATGATTTAAACGCTTCAACTGTAGAAGACTGTCACACCATACATGAGCCAGTTTCAAGATGGTAGGAGATCAAACTTCACGTCATATGCACGTGGAGCCCTTAATTCAATAACTGGGGCTGCAAATGTAACAAAATATACTTTCTTTTTGTTTTTCCCAAGTTTTTTCCAAAAGATATTGCATTTTCGCGTGTTACTTCATGCATAATCTAGGGAGTTCATGTTAATTAGTCAAATAGCTCTTAGTATTCGTAAGGCTGTTCTTTTTTGTTACTAATAATCATGAACCCTTGCGGGAAAAAGAGGAAACGCTTAGTGATGCTATATAAACAAACTTATGGCTGTAATGAAGAATATCTCGAAAACGGCCAATCCTTTAAACGGTTATTTAAACAAGTGTTTTATTTAAATAAGCACTATATTTTGTGTTCTTAGATTTATATATTTCTTATGTTTTACCAGTTCCACAAAAGCTTTTCAGAATGGAGACGGCTTCATAAGCTATTCACAGAAAATTCAAGATACTCGTACAAATTTTGTTATTTGTGCAAAAATCTTAAGAAATGTGGCACTCAAGGGATACGGGGACAGAAATTTCGACCAAAAATTACAAAAATTATGAATTTCAGATTTTCACTTACAAATGTACCTAGGAATTTCAGGAATCAGGTGCATACATGGAATGTAAGGTTCCGCCATTTTTAAGGCACCAGTGCACGTTTAAATACTTATGTGTGCAGTTGACGGGGCAGGTAGAAAACACACAGTGTGATACATGTTTTGAAACAGTTCAGATTACTATACTCCCTTTTTTAAACAAATATTGCGTTACAGTACGTATCGTGACACTGTGAGCCTTGTATGGGTCGAGTTTCACTGTTTGAGATCGTATTGTAACACTACAAGCCAGTTCTGAGAATACAGGTAGCCTGTAAATACATTTGAAATGTATGTTTTCTGAAAACTCAATTTTTCTCATATTTACATCTTTCAACACACAAAATGAGGCTAGGACAATAGTTTTGATCCAATTGTAGTTAAAAGCTACATGCATGTTGTGCAAAGACACTTGAACAAACCTAGTTATTATTTTCAGTTTATGGCAAATAGTTTTTATAAAATAATAATAAATAAATAAAATATTCAGAAACTTGGCTAATTTTTGCATAAATATGTGTAAATGGTGCTAAGAATACAAAAGCAATACTGAGCAAGTAAAATTTTAAACCTACCTAAAATAATGATACCTACCAAGGGTGTTTTGAAAATGAGTAACTTTTTATATTATCGATCGATAAAAGAATTAATAGCTGCATAAGTAACAATGATATAAACGTGAAAGCTGCTACACAACTTACTAGTGCCCGAATTACACCCAAGTCAGTAGCTTACGTATTACACAACTTAGATATTTTAGTGCCCGTGTCCCTTAAAATAAAACCATAGGAGCCTTATTTAGGGTCAAATATTAACACATAATTGTTGTCTAGCTTCCTCTACTCCTACAAATATAGACATAGTAATAAGCTTTTAATGTGTGCAAAACTAAATTGCTTTATGGCAACTATTTTTAAAGGTAAAACCTCATTTTCAAATTAAAGGCCTTAACTGAAATATTTTAAAAACTACTAATACAGGACGCATGTAAAGTCTCGATCCATTTCTGACAATCGTATTTCAGTTTGAAACCAATACAAGGAATGTAGACCTAGGACACAGTAACACACAAAGTTTAATCCCTGAACTTCCACACACAATTCCCAGTGATGTATGGCTGAGTGAAATTCATTATCCAGTATTCAAGGTGTGACTGTAAGCACTGCCTGCCTGACACGCTCCTTTAAATAGTCAATGGAGTTGATTTGGACTTCGTACAATTTTGATTTAATGTACACCCATGCAAAAAGTTCAACAGATGTCAGATCCACCTACGTGGAAATGTGTTCTGCAGATATTCACAAACAACCAGAGCGAAATGAGGGGGTACTCCATCCTGTTGGAAAACCACGTTTCCAAGATGTAATCTTGGTTGAAGGAACTGGTGCAGCATGTCCAGATACGAAATGTCTGTGACTGTGGCTTCCGCGAAGAAGAACGGTCCATCCCCAACCACACATTTCCTTTTGGAGTGTTTTGTTCCCACTCTCTTTAAGCGGTTCATCTGCAGTTGAACATGTCACATTTGTGGAAGGTGGCTTCGTCACTGAAAAGCACATTTTGTTGCAAATGACCCTCTTCGACCGCCTGCAACAGGTCGCAACACATTGCTTCGCGACCAGCGTGGTTATCTCTTTCCAGCTTATGACGGATTTGGCAGTGGTGTGACCGTTTTATTTTCAAGCATTAGTCGAGAATTTTCCACACTGTCGATAGTGATACACCCAACTCCCCACTTAGCCTTTGGGCTTTTTGGTAATTGCATCCTCTACCTGCCGGCACATTGGGTCCACCGGAACGTTCTGCACACTACCCGTGCTCTTACATTTTTGAACCAGTAGTCAGTCCCACATTAACCCTAGTGGAGGCGATTTTTATGAAATTTTCTTGCAAAGTCCGATTGAACCTGCCCGTAAGATAACTCCTCACACAAGCCGAAACCACAGCTATTCCTTCTTCAATGGACCTGCGAAATAAATACATAGTCAGTCCTTTTCTGTATTATCAAGGGAAATCTCAGTTTTAGTAGTGATATTTAGCATTTAATTTATCTTTGGGAAATTGAAGTTACATCCACTATGTTTGCGAAAATCAGCTTTCGTATACTGAAAGGAAAATATTAAAAATGTCAAACTTTGTCTGTTTTAAGCTCGACTAATTACGTTTCCCACTTACTAGATACGCACACCTAGACTGGTAAGGTCGGTCTGGGTGGCTCAGTTGGTTAGACGCTGGCCTGCTGATCCCAAAGTCGCGGGTTCAAATCCGGCCCAGACCGATGGTTTTTAAGTGTGCTTAAAAACGACAGCTCCATGTCAGTAGATGTTCTGGCATGTTAAAGAACTCCTGCGGGACGAAATTCCGGCACACCGGCGATGCTGATGTGATCCTGGCAATTGACAGCGTCGTTAAACAAGAAAATATTTTTTTTTTATTTATTATAGACTGGTAGGTACAACAGGATGTACAGAATATGTATCTTTGAATGGATTTGGTGCAGTTTGGGCTTGGTGAGAGAAAAGAAACGTTAGAAGCTTAGGAAGCTGTCCTTAGCGTGTTTCGAGATGAAAGGTTAATTATTGTGCAGGTTTTGATTACGACACACTAACATTTCACAATTGTCAATTATCGAAAGCTCCCAAAAGCGATGAACTCGGCAAGACCGAACTCCAAACAAGAGAACAGTATCAAGTTCACTTCAGTTCCACAAGATTGTTTACATTCCTCATGTGAGATGTTTGAAGCACCTACTCGAGGACGTTAACCAGGCAGCTGTTTACAATGTATTCCATGGCATGGTACAGGCGTTTCAATAACATTTTGCAACACTCAAATAAATAAATAAATATGCAAATAAATAAAAGGTAGACGGCTGTAATTTGTCGGTTGCGTTAACACCAGTCTTCTTTGTTAGGAAAAGCTCTGTTATTCAATTAGACACTAATTTACAGTAACTTAATGTTAAACTTAAAAGCAGCCGCAGGGATCCTGTGTTTACAAGTTTTTCCCCGAGGTCAGTTCTAGTCTGTATATAAAATCACGTTACTACAATGGCAGCGGTCGAAATATTTGGCACATATTATTACTTCTTTGTTCCAGGTCTCCATTCCCTAATTAAGCAAACAGGAGAAATAGGAAGGGGAAAAAAAGAGGCGAGCGGAGCCCGATAGGACGAAACCATCCGCATAAGTCAACAGGGCCGAGATTGGGTTAAGGTGTGTGTGTTTGTGTGTGTGTTTGTGTGTGTGAGAGACTGAAAATTGAATTTTTTGCCAAGTCCCTTTTTTTGGTTAAACCACACTTGTTGAGAATTTTGAAAACGATTATTTCCAATCTAACTAGGCCCTAGGTACCCTCAGCAATCCAAATTATGTAGCTTGCACCTGCATGAGCATTTACACGATGTTGCTGATTACTGCACCAGTCTAATGTACAATCTTTTCGAATATGATGAGCTACAAAGTTAATAAATTACGCACAAAGTTTATAAAAGTGTAATATATTACCAGATTTCCGACTTTCTGAAATTCTTAAATAATACATAATTCCAGGAGCGCTAACGGTGCACATGTGAGGAATAATATCGATCAAATTAGTTATTATAATTACAATTAAAATCCCCGAGTTTGGATTTGGATTTGGATTTGGTTTAAGGGCGCTCAACTTCTAGGTCATCAGCGCCCTAAAATCCCCGAGGACACTGCACTTCTTTGTTACCTAACATATTATTGTACTGACTGAGTTTAGCTTTTATAAATACTAGTACGGGTAAAATAAATATAGCTCTGAAAGAAATACTGTCGTGCAGTACTAGAAATATGAAATCGCTTAATAAAACAACCTGCAGATTAATAGGTCTAATATTAGCTCTGCATTTAAGCAGTTTCTATTAGAAATGAAATGTGGGTAGAATAAAAGTGTTTTTAAAGACTTTCCTTCATGTGTTGCGTTTGTTAACTGAATTAGTGTGTCTATTATACACTGTGACTATTTGGAGACGGTTCTCGTACATTCGGCCCATAAGACCTCGTTGTCAACGGGCCCTTAAACCCCAATAACTCACTCACCCAATCACTCACTCACCCACCCACTCACCCACCCATTCACCCATCCACCCACTCACCCACCCACCCGCACACCCACCCATTCACCCACTCACCCACCCACCCACTCACCCACCCATTCACCCATCCACCCACTCACTCACCCACCCATTCACCCACCCACCCACTCACCCACCCACCCATTCACCCATCCACCCACTCACTCACCCATTCACCCATCCACCCACTCACTCACCCACCCACCCACCCACCCACCCACCCACTCACCCACCCATTCACCCATCCACCCACTCACCCACCCATTCACCCATCCATCCACTCACCCACCCACCCACCCACTCACCCACCCATTCACCCATCCACCCACTCACCCACCCATTCACCCATCCACCCACTCACTCACCCACCCACCCACCCACTCACCCACCCATTCACCCATACATCCACTCACCCACCCACCCACTCATCCACCCATTCACCCATCTACCCACCCACCCATTCACCCATCCATCCACTCACCCACCCACCCACCCACCCACCCACTCACCCACCCATTCACCCATTCACCCTCCCACCCACCTACCCTCCCATTCACCCATCCACCCACTCACCCACCCACCCACCCACCCACTCACCCACCCATTCACCCATCCACCCACTCACCCACCCACCCACTCACCCACCCACCCACTCATCCACCCATTCACCCATCCACCCACTCACCCACCCATTCACCCATCCATCCACTCACCCACCCACCCACCCACCCACTCACCCACCCATTCACCCATTCACCCTCCCACCCACCTACCCTCCCATTCACCCATCCACCCACTCACCCACCCACTCACTCACCCACTCATTCACCCACCCACCCACTCATCCACCCATCCACCCATCCAATCACTCACCCACCCACTCACCCACTCACTCACCCATACACCCACTCACTCACTCACTCACTCACCCATGCACCCACTCACCCACCCACTCATTCATGCACCCACTCACCCACCCTCCTACTCACTCATCATTCACTCATTCACTCACTAACTCACTCATTCACTCGTAAATATCCAGGGCGGGAGGGTTCATGGTTGCATAAGAGCATGCCAGTTGTTATGCAACACTTAGCTGCGATGTACATCCGCGGCTGGAATCCTTATCACAGTTGAAGACTGCAATTAAATGGCTGATCCTTTCCTGTGGATAAATGTATTGAAAATGTATTTCTCCACAGTTCGATTCTAATCCTTATATATTTTCCCACATATATTGTATATCCATGACTAATAAATTGTCACTTGTACAAAGCTAAGTGCTTGCCTCGAATTTATAGCGCGTCAGTTACAAACCGATATTAACATGAGACAATAGGAGCAATGTAAACCATCATAATATCGGACCCATCCGTTTGGGCTCAGCTGGGCTGAGCTGAGCGTGTGTATTTGCTACACCCTGCACAAGTGTTATCGTTAACGTTATCGTTTATGCATTGATTTAATTAAGGAGCAAGTTATTCCAATTCTTTATGCTTATTCCTACAGGCATTCTAAGAAACACAATCAGCTACTTGAAGTTCGGAAGTGACTCCAATGTGAAAGAACTTTTAGGTCACTAAAAGCTTTCTGTACATGCAACTCTCTGGTTAATATATACGCACGCTATTGTGGGATTTAATTCAAGGAAATGGAATGACTGGAATGACTTCTATGGCTGCCAGATGTTTCGCAGTTCATGGCATCTAATAATATGCTAAGTAGAAAAAAAATTGGAATTCAAGGAGCACATGAACCACCAGAAATGTTTTGACTAGTACCAAGAATAAGATGTTAGCGTCGGGATAGCGTAGCGTGTCCTGAATACCGAAACAGTTGAAGAGATATTACTTTCCGGTCAACAGACTCAGTTCGAATCTCCGTTTGGAACAACTTCTTGGATAGACAAGGTCTTCAAAATGGTTTTATTGGTTGGAGTCGTCGAAAATGTCTGCAAATGTTACTTGATTCTTGTTCTCTGTGAGATCTGGGTTGTCAACTGGGATTTTAAACGGTAAAAACTTAACGATACCAAAGTAAATTGTCTATTTTACTGACCAGGTGAAAGAATAACTCTAGATACAAAATATTAGTGATCAGAGAACATCAATGCCCTCTTCATTCCAGATTAGTGATGCACTCAGAATGAACCAACAAACATTCCATTAACACTTTTATTTTCTGGAACGCGAACTTAAAGGTAAACAATTAAAAGCTTTTTAAAGTAACTATTACATGCATACTCTTGCTGTTACATAGATTTTCCCTCGTTATAAACGGTATAAATTGCTAGCGAGATGTGATTTACTTCCGCACTTCTATTCAATATTAACGTGACATTTTAATTAAAGCTTAAGATTATAAACAATCAACATTTATTTACTATAATAAAGGAAATAATTTGCAACGTATTGTAAACTTGAGACACTAGTAACTATTAGCACATTGCTGATGTAATGTTCAACAAGTGCACGATCTTAGAGGAGCTCAGTTTATATCAACTCAGGAAAATATGTAATCATGGCATTTAAGTGTTTATACTTGGGCGACTTCTCCGAAACAGTCGGACCAAGCATGGGGAAGAGGGGTTACAACAGTAAAATCTCCACTTGCTGACAACATTTGAAGGACTGACCGGTTCTGTGAGGTAGCGGGAGGCGTGGCCTGGTAGCTCTCCGCTGTGAGGCAGTGGAAGGGGTTAAAACTACAAGTAGGGGAAGTGACACAATGTGCCGGTTGTCCCCATTTATGTATTAGACATTGTCATGCTTAAATATTCTATTGTGAGAACGAGATGTCCATACTTTTAATGTCACCTTATCTTTTCTAAAACTAAGTCACAACACAGTTCTCTGTTTTATAGTTAAGACAATTTACAACTCGTCGTGGCCTTGTAACTCACAACTGTTCTGTTCTGTCGTAACCTTGACACAAACACTGCTCTACTGCACTTAAACTAAAGAGTAACTCTGACGATAAAAAACTAAACACCCAACTCTGACAGTTCTACTCACTCACTTCTCTGGAAACCTTCTTGATTTTAACATAATTATTCAAGCCAAACATTTGTACCACTTGGATAAGAATCATGAAGCAGCAGTATTGATAATACATGAAAATCCTATTACGTAGCTTTGCAATCCATTAATCGGAACGCGACCTTTGAGGTGGACTATGTGACCGTGTTACATAGTAATCTGGTAAGAGATGGCGTGAGTCACGCAAGCCCAACAAAGCTCCAGGAAAGGTGCTGCCGATAAACGCTTATTTGTGGGAAAATGTGTGCATGTAGTCCGTGTGAGTGGCTCCATCATTATTGACAAGCTCTTTTCGGAACGAATAGCAGTCGATCTAAATCATTTAGCAAAGAAAGAGAGGGAGAGAGAGAGAAACAAACAAATAGAGGGAAACAATGCACGAGTTTACTAACACCTCCCGTATGTTTCATTGTATTTTTCAATATTTTCAGTGCTTTTGGAAAGCATTATTACCCACAACAAAGTGTAGGAATTAACGCTGAATACATTGATTTTTACACAGGCAGTATGAATTGAAATTTGTGTGTGCGCATTACTTCAAAGCAGTCATCGCACTCTGTGTCCCTCGGCGTCATTTCTCCCTCCAAATTCGCGTCTTGCGGGTGGTCAGACTTTACGGCGACACACAGCTAACTCAATAGAAACTTCTAGGATGATGGCCAAACAGAACACCAAAGCAATGGGATTGTGCCCCTTCAAGTGGCAATTCTGTTCTGGTATCTGTGGAATAAATAAAGTCAGGAATCATGAAATTGATGAAGGTTGATGGATGTGCACCTCAAGAGTATGTTTCCCTCTCTAACTATAGGTATTTGCTCAAAACATTAGTCGAATAACAATTTTTTAAAATTTTTCTTTCCTTGTTCCTTTAGACAGAGATGAAATGACCGGTCGGAAGACATTAAAAGCATATGAAGTAGATTGGTATTAGTATCAGTTAGTGATGTTTTTCTTGTAATCTCTTTGGAGACAGTTGAAATCGAGTCTCCGCTGCCTGTGAAATAAGAGGGCTTAGGGACAGATAACAACCCTAGAAACCATGAGTCATGATGCTTGGTTACCTAGAGGTTTGAACCCGACTCCTATTGGTTGCGAGCCTCACGCTGAGTCATTACGCTGTGATAAGTGAAAATAATGTGCTTGTTTATCAAGTTTAGCAATTCTGAATATTCATTAATGTGAAGGATCGATAATTTAACATTTTCCTTATTAATGTCGCCATATGCAGAATATTAAGTTAATGCCGTAATAAAACGTAGTATTTACCACATTTACATTACATGCAGATGTAATAAATATGTTCCCCTCCTTGAAACTTCATCATTCCTACATCCTCGGCCCGGCCCAGTCCGGCTGAAACTGACGTCACATCTTGCAATTCTCACACGCACTTTTGTTACTATTTGCGAATACTGTGCTTTATTTGGTTAACGCTTCTACTCTTATTTACCTAAAAAGGTAATGGTTTTAGGAAATACAAGAATGATGCGATTACATGAAAATTTGCTGTGTTTGACTGGCATCACAGATAACATTCCTAAACTGATACTGCAATAACACTGAACACATTTATGAATTATTATTTATTTATTTATGCCAACAAGCTTACTGCTGGTGCTATGGCATTGAATTTTTCAGTTCCTGATTCCAGCTCTTAAACATTTATGGACGTTATTATACACATCTGCAGCTACTAACAGTGAAGGAACAATCCACTAATATCACGGGGTTTCGTAGCAAGGTTGACCAAGTCACTTTACCTTGAGAATGGCAGAAAGCAACTGCTGAAACAAATTGGAACTGTGTAATGTTTACACCTCAATTTCAGTTAAGTGAAGCTGATGCTCTCTACATTATTGTGGTATTAGTCGACGCTTGTGAACGTCTATTAACATCTGTATCACCACCACCACCAACACCACCACCACCAACACCACCACCATCACAACCACCACCACCATCACCACCACCACTACCGCCATCACCACCACCACCACTACCAACACCACCACCATCACCACCACCACCATCACCACCACCACCAACACCACCACCATCATCACCACCATCACCACCACCACTATCACCACCACCACCATCACCACCACCACCATCACCACCACCATCACCACCACCATCACCACCACCACCGCCATCACCACCACCACTACCCCCCACCACCACCACCACCATCACCACCACCACCAACACCACCACCACCACCACCACCACCCCCACCACCACCACCGCCATCATCACCACCACCACCACCACCAACACCATCACCACCACCGACACCACCACCACAACCAACACCATCACCACCACCGACACCGCCACCACCACCAGCAGCACCATCACCATCACCAACACCATCACCACCACAGCACAGCCACCACCACCAACACCATCACAACTACCGACACCGCCACCACCACCAGCAACACCATCACCACCACCGACACCGCCACCACCACCAACACCATCACAACCACCGACACCGCCACCACCACCACCAACACCATCACCACCACCGACACCGCCACCGCCACCATCACCACCACCGACACCGCCACCACCACCACCAACACCATCACCACCACCGACACCGCCACCACCACCAACACCATCACCACCACCGACACCGCCAACACCACCACCACCAGCACCATCACCACCACCAACAGCATCACCACCACCGACACCGCCACCACCGCCACCACCATCACCACCACCAACACCATCACCACCACCGACACCGCCACCACCACCACCATCACCACCACCAACACCATCACAACCACCGACACCGCCACCACCGCCACCACCACCACCAACACCATCACCACCACCAACACCATCACCACCACCGACACCGACACCGCCACCACCACCACCACCACCACCACCACCACCAACACCATCACCACCACCGACACCATCACCACCACCGACACCGACACCGCCACCACCACCACCAGCACCATCACCACCACCAACACCATCCCACCACCGACACCGCCACCACCACCACCAACACCATCACCACCACCGACACCGCCACCACCACCACCACCAGCACCATCACCACCACCAACACCATCCCACCACCGACACCGCCACCACCACCACCAACAGCAACACCACCACCGACACTGCCACCACCACCACCAGCACCATCACCACCACCAACACCATCCCACCACCGACACCGCCACCACCACCACCAACAGCAACACCACCATGGACGGTTTCCCTTTCGTTATATACTTTGCAATTTCCCCTAAAACAGTTTGCCATCATTTAATGAAGGAGATGACCAGTTTTTAGCACTGGAGAATACGCACTTCTTTTAACACTGTTTTACTGTCAAGTTAATAGAAATTGGTTTGACGGATAACACTTTGCTATGGCACTAATATGCTCGAAGATTTCCAAAAC
>CM060964.1:12875410-12902910 GCA_030765045.1 Tenodera sinensis | reverse complement strand
GAATTACGCATCAAATTTGGATAAAAAGCCGGTTTATTTTTTCGAAATCCGCTGATCAAAGAATAAAATTCCAATGGGATTTTTTGTTTGTAATACTTCTGTAAAGCACATATTAGAAGGAATGTAATGACTTCCCTTCCACCCTGTATATGTACCATGCTTTTTCTGACAGTCAACCGATATACTCCGGGATGACGTGAATAAAAATGTAAATAAAAATGGCATCATGAGCTAAACTAATAAAATAATGTGATTTGTCCATAATATTCTAGAGTAACAAGGAAGTTTCTCAAATGCAGCTGGGGATCTATCTAAACAGGATTATATGAACAAAGGAAAACAAATGCTAATGTAAATAACTAAGCATCATTTATGTATAACTTTTCACTGAGCCAATCTGGAAGTAACTTTACTTTGCAAAGTGGAAAATACGCGTTTAAAAGCGATTACAGAGTGTAATCTTCTGATTTTCCTACCAGCAAATCTGTGCCATACGAACCGAAGAGGGGGAGGATGGACAAAAGAAAGAAAATAGACACTTTAGCGTTATAGATCTTCACATTATCCGCAGTAATATTATGATATTATGATTAAAATAATAATGGAAGGGATGCTGCATACAGCCCTTGATGTTGCTGTTTGTCTCTGAATTGCGGAAATTGGCAGTATTTGAGGTGGTAGGTGACGCATTTGTGAAATGCTCTAAATGCTTATTCAGCTGACACGTTTCAAATGCGGGGCCCAAAAGATATAGCTGTCGACGGGCCGTTAAACACCACTCATTCACTCACTCACACTCACAGCCACTCACTCACTCACACTCACACTCACTCACTCACTCACTCACAGCCACTCACTCACTCACACTCATTCACTCACTCACTCACACTCACAGCCACTCACTCACACTCACACACTCACTCACACACCCACACACTCACACACACAGCCACTCACTCACTCACACTCATTCACACACTCACTCACTCACACTCACACAGTCACTCACTCACTCACACACTCACAGCCACTCACTCACACTCATTCACTCACTCACTCACACTCACACAGTCACTCACTCACACTCACACACTCACACACTCACACACACACTCACACACTCACTCACTCACACACACTCACACACTCACACACTCACTCACACACACTCACTCACTCACTCACACTCACACACTCACACACTCACTCCCACACACTCACACACTCACACAGTCACTCACTCACACTCACGCACTCACTCACACACACACACTCACACACTCACTCACTCACACACTCACTCACACACACACTCACACACTCACAAACTCACTCACTCACACACTCACTCACTCACTCACACACTCACAATCACTCACTCACACACACTCACACACTCACTCACACACTCACTCACACACTCACACACTCACTCACTCACACACTCACACACTCACACACACTCACTCACACACTCACTCACACACTCACTCACACACACTCACACACACACACTCACACACACTCACACACTCACACACTCACTCACACACTCACACACTCACAAACTCACACACTCACACACTCACTCGCTCACTCACTCACACACACTCACACTCACACACTCACTCACACACACTCACCCACTCACACACTCACTCACTCACTCACACACACACTCACACACTCACTCACTCACTCACTCACACACTCACTCAGACTCACTGACTTACTCGCTCACGTTTCAAGTGCTGCTACTCTGCTAGTCAAAGCACAGAATGAGAAGTGTTTGCAACTATATTTACAGTTTGTCCAGATCGTCCTGACACTCCACATGCCCAAGAGAGAAGAAATTAAAGAGAAGTGACCGGAGTGGTGGGGAACAAGCGAGTGATGTCAGAACTCAGGCAGTCACGCACAAGCGGTGTATGTTTACGTATTGTAAACAAGTATTGTGTAGTTATCAGGGTCAGAGCGAGGGATAACCCGATCCCCACCTCTCATATTATGGAAGTGGGCAGGTCTCTGCCTTTGCGCATCTTTGCTTCAGGAGTGGGGGAGTGTCACGGTGAACCGGACAAACAGTATTTCTCACCACTCAACTGCAATTCAATTTCATACAACTTGTTGTTCTTGTTGTGTAGATAATGCTGTAAATTATATTACGTCATTCTTTTGACTTAGCTTGTAAAGTATATTTCTTCAACTCAACTGTATGCGACTTTACACAAGTGTGTAGAGCCATAAATGCTTTAAGTTATTCCACAGCTTAGATTGCAAAGGTCAGAGTGTATCCTGGTATAGAATACACGTGGTAAAAGTGACATTTGGAAGAAGTTTCAAGAAATACAAAAATATGACAGCGACGAAAAACCTAGTGCAGTTCAGTGTATTAAGTGTCATGCTATCTTAAGTTACTCTGCTTCATGAACAGGAAGTTCATATTTAAACCGAAATTCTTGTGAAACTTTCACGAGACAAAGTAAAATTCCGGACTTCTCATGCAGTCTCATTCTCGGCTTCCTCAAAAGGAAGTAACTAAAGCTTGTGTTTCTCTTTTCTGGACAGACTTAAGAACTTTGTGATATTGTAAAAGGTGCAGGATTCCTGGAATACTTTCAGCCTTTGATTAAAATGGGTGCTAAGTATGGTGGTGGGAATGCGCTGCCCCAACCTTTTGCGGTATCTTGCAGCGCAGTGAAAGGAAATCAAAATAATAAAGATGATGAGAATGATGATAAGGGTAATCATAGTGATAATCATGATAAATGATAGATAATTGATTATAGATAATTGATAAATGATAATGATAATAGTAATGACAAAGATTATGATAATAGTAATGATAATGATGATAGTGATGGTGATGATAGGAGTCAATAACTATAAGTATTGTTGTTTAAAACAAAATTAGTAAATGGAGCCTGGGCCGAGTGGTACACTATGGCCTACCCTGGGGCTTGGTTTAGGCCGGGCCGAATCTAAGAATTTCGGCCCGTGCAGACCTGTGTTGTACAATGAATGAAGCCCTTTAAGGGCAAAGGTCCCCTACAGAGGGGTAAAACTTTTCATATCTCTCACGGTGAGCTACTCCGCGAGAAGTGATTCTTGGAACACTGAACACTGTTTACTGTTTGTCTCACGGTCTATTCTGTACTTCACAGTTGACCCTCCATCGTTCTCCAGCTTTTCCTACATCTGGGGAGTCAGGACCACTGTGCGCCTGTTCGTCCTTAAAAGAGGTCTGCCCATCTGCGTCTCGGTCTTCCACGGTGTCTTTTGACTGTGTATGGGGTCCCACATGGTTGCTCTTCTCTTCCATCTGTCATACGGCAGTCTTGTGACGTGTCCTCCCCACTTCCATTTTTTTCCTAATTGCTAGGTGTGCGGAGTCTATTGTTGTTGACATCTTTTGTGGATCTACATTTGAAATTTTGTCTCTCAGAGTTATGCCCAGGGTTTTCCTTTCCATTTTCCTTTGGCATACTTGGAGGGTATTCTGTAACTTGGCAGTGGTATTCAAAGTTTGGCAACCATAAAATAGAGTTGGAAAAACACAACTCTCCTGTACTTCGAAAATAAGTCTCCGGTTGAGTGATCTGTCTAGCAATATGAATTTCAGAGACCAGAACGCTTTCCAAGCAGTAGCTACTCACCTGTTTATTTCCTTCTCTATTTTCTAAAGGAAGGAAGGAGGTAGTTGACCTAAGTAGACATACTCGCTTACATATTGCATGTCCATTCCGTGGACTGTTATTGGAATTATTGGTCCATTTGACATAATTTGTGTTTTGCGTTTGTTCATTGAGAGGCCTGCAGTTTTACTTATCTCCGATAGTTCCTACAGCATTGATTACAGTTCTCTTGGAGAACAGTTCTCTGGCGAACAGTACAGTGTCCGTGCAGCAGGGTCCGCTGAAGAATTGAGCACTATCTTGTATGTTTTCATCACTGTTTGTTGTGTGAAGCTGTACTAAGAGGCGCTCGTGAGATTGAGGTGTAGGACAATAGAGAGAGTGAGTGACGTTATTTCCAGTATGGATGTCTGCGATAGTGCCCTAACACTTCCCGGCACACATGTGCCATAATAGCAGTCCTAATTGCATTATTATCTTAAGGAGATTCCCTGCCACTTCAGTGCTCCACCTGCTTTGTCACGTTGGCACACAGATCATCAGGAACCTGACGTTTATTGATAGTTTAGTGTACTTTCCCCTTTAATGTGTGGTCTAATATATGGCCACGCTTCAAGTACACATGCACTGCGATTACGAAACTTGATGCATAGTGATAGAGAGTTATTTATTTGTTTGTTCATTCATTTATTACGACATTGTAGTTTCTGAATTTTATGCTGTTTCTTCGATGTTCTTGCTGCGGTTAAATTTAAGTTTGGCTTCATTGCATTGTAAAGGAGATACCTTTAGGACTATTGTGTACTATGTTATTTTTAAGTGGAAGAATAAATGAATAAAATAGCATTTCCAGTGTATGTCAGCTGAAAGTACAGTGAAGCTTTGTGCATTATTCTATCGGAAGCATTTAGAAAATGTAATAATAAATACAATTAGTGTAAGGGGTAGTGTCTTGTGGTTCATGGTTCAGGCTAATTTGTGGTCAGGGTTGAGCTGTTTGTTCAGAGGTAGGCAGTTCATCCTACTTCGACAATATAACACTTTTGTTTATATTATATAACTCATTTGTGAGATCCAGACTCAAATATGGCTCAGTTGTACGGAATCCTCACAGTGTCAAAAATATCAAACTTATTGAAGATTTCAATGTAAATTCCTAAGGTTGTAAATTCCTAAGCTATGTGTTTTTCGAACATTTTCATTATTTTCCTAAGTTTATATTGTATGAGTCATTGCTTCACTTATTTGAGTTCAAACGTCTATCACAAAGAAGAAATTGCCATTTGTTACTTTTCCTTCACAAATTAGTACATGATATAATTGACGAAAATATTTTTATGCTCTAAATATTGCACAAAATAGATTTCGTAATATGTTGTTCCTCCAGAGAAGTAACACTGATTCACATAAGTATTCCCCTATGCTTAGAATTCAATCACTATACGATAAATTGCATTCCTTAAACATTTATATATTTCATATGAATATCACCAGTTTTGCTATATCCTGTGATTAATTCCTACCAGTTGTAGGCTCACATATTTAGTGTACATGTAAATCAATGTTATCAGTTTTCTATTTTGTGTTTATGTTACGTTATGTTTTATGTTTTGCAATGATTTACTTTGTAATTCATTTTGTGTTGTTCTAGTTACTTATTTTGTGTTTATTTTTTCCACCTAATTATGTAATCAAACAGATATTGTGAGTTTTAAGTGAACATTGTAATTGGGGAAACCTGTAATGTTCACATTATAGATAAACAAATTAATAAATAAAGGACCGACTGGATATTAACAGAGAGTAAGGACAATACCTATTGACAACTTTGTCGTTCGTTACTTATGGTGCGAGTTGAGAAAAGTGGACGCCCATTCGGTTGAAGTGCCAATGTTCTCCAGGGCTGAACATTGAAGTAGCAAGACAACAGGTGTACTAAAGAAGGAAAAGTCTCATTTTTAAAATAGCCAGTGATATAAAGCCAACGCGACACGATTATAACAAAAGTGCTACGACATATTTGTTGTGCTATAAGCATAACTTACTGGTAATTGCACTAGGTAATTCCATATATTACAACCTCTTACATTTATCCGTACTTTGAAGTGCGATTGTGTTCATTATTCATTTACGTGCACACATTTGTTTAACCTGAGCTGGTAATGCATACCTCTGGATTTAATCCCGCCCCAAAGCCTTTTCAAATTTATTGTTACATTTGTGTGCTACATGAGAATATCTAAGGCACTTCGCACGCCCATTATTTGGACTTGACCTTTAACTAATGAGCAAAAGGGAGTGCCTTTTTCGCACAGGTGCAGGTCGCTCAAGACAGGATCTAATGTGCTTCGGCGCAACATTTCCCCGCTCCCTCCAAGGCTATAAAATATTTCACTGGAATTTTTGTGTAAACGGTGTATGTAAACAGGTGCCGTGTCTGCCCAAGCCGGTGAATCAATGGGAATGGCCAAAAGCGCGGCTCAATTATTCACAAATGCCATGTAATCCGGCACAAATTGGAGCGAAGAGTTGCGTTGGAGGGAGGGGAGCAATTTGGAATCGCGCCGCTCTGTGCGCTGCTTCTTTTAAACAAATCCCATCTCTCTTTGAATTAATTTGTTTTATATATGAACAAGTAATGAATGTAAATCCACACCGAAACACCCTTCTCCCTGTTTTAACACTGCACCGACATAATTGAAACGTAGAGGTGTATATATTCGCACAGACCTTTGGATTCCCCATTTTTCGATGCTGTTGGGGAAATGTGGACTTGATTCTATATCGACTGCGATTTACACATCCAACCTCTGTTAAACAACAGAGTTAATGTTAACTCAACGACTCTGGCCTTGTTTCACTGATAATAGTCATCTTTTCTGTTAATATATGTCAATGCGGTCAAATTTTCCTTTGAAACTTTACGATTCCCTGTTTTCTTTCTTTGTTTGTTTCTTCTTTTTATTTCTTTCCTTGTTCAAAACAAGGAGGCACAAACCAATTAGCATTCGTAGCGTTTAGATTTGTTTGTACATTAAACTTAAGAAGCCCTGGGACAGAAAAGTGACCGAAAAATTATCAAAGTGACGATTTTTAGGTTGATGCAGTTAAAGACGATTACTTTTATGTAAAATTTGGTACACGAAATCGAGCCCATTGTTGCGGCTGGATCAAATTACGTTTATTGTACACATTTAACGACCAGAAGAACCACGGTTCACATTTGCTGATAGACCTACTAACTCTGCTGAATGTGATAAAGCGATGCTCCACTTGTTTGTTGCGCATGCGTGAACACAACGCCAGGTTAAGGGAATATCGGCAAATGGAAACGGGACAAGTAATACAGGATCAACTCCCTCATTCAAACTAGGTGATCCTTAGTGTTTCCTTTACAATCCTTTTGCCTTCTTCAATTTAAGGAAGTTTGCTTTTAACGAGACAGCGCGACCCTACCTTACCCATCCTGGTTTGGATATATAGGCAGGAACCAGTTGTTCTTATTTTCACCGGTTGAGATATGAGCTATGAGGTGAATGTAACACCTCGCTCAATGCGACCCGGTACGGATCAATTGTGGGCTACCACTCCCCGGAGGGAAGAGATGAGGCGAAGGGAACCCACAAGCCGGCATAGAGTGGGATCACAATACATAATGTGTAGAAGTCGCTAATAATTCTACAGATAGCTACCCAGTGAGAGGGCGACGAAGCTACCCTAGTGGCCTGGGTACCGTCACGCAGCTTTTTCAAGTGGGGTCATGGAAGAAGTGTTACACAGCGCAAGTAACCGCACCATTTGTCCGCATATACCCGAACCCTTGCCCTGACAACCACAGATTAAGGGATGAAAATGAAAGGGAACGGAAGGAGTCCATGGATTAGATAAGCCAGTCCAGCATTCGCCTAGCAACAAGGGGAAATCGTGGGAACACCCAAACCAGAATAGTCAGCTAACGGAATCGAAACCATGACCATGTACGTTACCACCTGAATCACACGATTACCAGGGCTCGGACATTTATGACATGTCATAGTTTTTGTTTGCGATTGTTTCCATGGAAAATTTAAGCGAAGCACGATTTTATCAATGGTAATTAAAATTATACAATTCTCATGGCTCTTGCAAAGTAATATTTTGTTTTTTTAACGTTTCTTGTAATTTTCTTGTCATTTTTCATATTATAGTCATATTTTTCTCTTGAGTTTTTATATTTCTATTCCGATTTCACGTATGTCCTCTCAGTCATCCCAAAGACTGATTTTTCACATCTAATTCTTTTCTGTAACATTTCTTACAATTATCCTTGTCAGAAATGTATGCTTCCGCGAATTTGGAGGGCAAGCTGTATTGTATAGGAAAAGACAGACGCTGTTGTCAGGTTTCTGCCAAGGTCACTTGCTTCTATAATTTTAATTATCAGAAACGTAATCGTTGTTTTTAAAAACTTTAAAATATGAGTAATTTGGTATGTATTGTAGTTCTTTCTAATCGCCCTTCAAGATGTGATATACTTCCTTGTGTGCAGGTCTGATTACATGTCACATATCTCAAATTGCGTACATTTGTTATATGAGGAACATCAATGTTATTTGTATTTTTAATAAAAGAAATGATATATTGAAGAAATCCATTTGAAGGTAAGCAGAAAGCCATTTATTGTTGCAGATGCTTCCAAATTATTTAGACATTATTCCTGTAATAAAAGCAGAGCTGTTTCATTTAGTAAAACTTATCTTAGTTCAAATTCTAATTGACTTAGAAGGAAAGAGACAAACTGGCCGGATATTACACAACGAAATACATAAAAGGCTTGGTGTTTAAGAAATAATGGGTGTGCGTGCAAGGGAGGCTAGGGAACAGTTAAAGAAGTACCTAGGGAAATATCCATGAGGACTCTATACACAATAAAGCAATAAGGGAGGCATAGGAATATATTCTGACCAGGAACAAAGGGGCCTTATCTGCTAGATGGCATGTTACGCCAATAAAGCTATTGATCTGGTGCTCTACATTTTGATTCCGCTGTTTAGTGCGTCATGTGCGACACAGAGAGCCAGTCAGAAAGTTTGCACCAAGTAACACCAATACAGGGATTTGAAAGTTACTGGTTGTGGGCATTGCTGGAGACTAGTTGCCAATACTTTACACTAATGTGCCCCTTTATGACAGGTATCACTGAACCTGCACGTGTTTTCACTCGAAAATCCTGCAGCTATCCTAAAATGGGTTATTAGGGAGTAGAGTAAACATTTCATGGTCGTTTATAGGGGTTAAAGGGCTCAATGTTGATATTTCACTAGAGCGTGTGCATCTTGCAAAAAGCTATGTTAAGATTCTTAATTTAAAATCTACCCTTAAAATGCTCTTTCGCTTACAAAATTAGCTGCAATTCACATATTTCACGAAAACTTTAAAGCACAAGTTTAGAAAATCTCATAATCAGATTAACCATGCAATAGTTTATAGTTCAAAAAATATTTGAAAGTCCATTCATGCAGTGATAAAAACATGCACCTAAGAAAAGCAATGTGTTTTAGAATTAACACTTTTGAGTTTAAATACACTGATGTGAACAGTAAAAAGAAATAGGCACTTCTTAAAAGCATGAAAGCATTGGAATGTTTTTCAAAAGAGAAATTATGAACAGACAGCTCTCAAAACCAAATGCCTCAATAAGCATGAGTGAGTAGCTGGTATAAAGTGAAAACACTGTTTATTTACATTTTTGGTACATGTTTGTTGTTTGTATGTCTAGCTTTCGCAGTATCTCAGGGGTACTCAACAAGCGAGCACACGCTCGCTTCCCCTACACATTATATTTTTCCCCTCCACTGACCAAGGCAAGCAGAACCAGACCTGCTAGTCAAAGGCGGATGGCGCGGAGTACTATATATATAGTGCATACAATGCAAAGGGAGGACGAATATTTTGTTTTCGAGATGAAGACGGTAAAGTTAAGTGTTTGATTTGTAAGACTGGTGGTTGCAGATTTATACCGTTTCCCTTGCTTACGTTCCGTGTTCACGATAGATGTTGTTCTCCTAGAAAAATACAACCAACTTTTGAAGCAATTGTACGAGACATTCTCTTCACATTTGAAAACAAAATCCAATTATTTTGAACTTTCGAAGTTCCCATGTAGTGAGTCTTCAGACTAGCTTTTTTTTTTTAAAAAAAAAAAACTACTTGCATTGCAGAATTTCATGACCGTAAAATGTTCCGAGAAAGAAGTGTGGGAACTATTTAGGTCTCTGTCCAGCTGTGCTGTGAATATCCGAGATTACGTTTATTTGCATCTAGTTTAATGACAGTCTTTGGCTCCACTTAACTGAGTCTGCGAACAAACATTTTCAAAAATAAACTACATTAAAAGGGAGTATCGCAGCGAGATAAGTGACGGTCATCTTGCTTACCTTTTGAGACTGTGCACTTCACCTTTTGCACCAAATATGGAAGACCTTCTGAAACGTAAATCGTGCCAAAAACAGTATTCTCAGAAACATCGTGGTCTCATCAGGAGTAGAATACGAATGTGTATGCCTTTGATTTCCTGTACGTAAGAATGAGCCGCCACTGGAACTCAGTAAGCACGGATAAATGCGTCATTCTGTCCCAGCGGGTGCAAGGAGGTGATTTCAATCTCCCTTAACTTGCCTGCAGTTGAGCACCTCTGCAGTATCTAGTCTGACATATGTAAAGTCTATAATTTTATCAAATTAAGCAAACGCTTCAAAATCTTGTTTGTTTCGTTTTTCTTCGTATTTTGAGATGAAAAACATGCTTCTTGCACAAGTTTGCGTTTTTTAATGCTAAAACTGTTACGTTGTTAATATTACATACACTCACTTTGAGCTATTTCCTATTTTGTCACTAAAATTGATAGATCAGCTATGTTTCAAACTCCAACTTCTGTAATTCGGAATAAGTTGTGCATTTTGGAGAGAATAGGTCTTAAGATCAGAGTACAGGTCAAACTATGAAATGCCTTACTAAACTATACATTTTCAAACTTCTGAAAATAAAACGATTTGTATTTTGTTTCACTTTAGACATACAGACGACAAATAACACGTTAGAAACTGCAAATTTGGTCTTCTTGCATAGATTGTCTTATGCTAATTTGCATCTAGGATATGCTCAACTTCTTTTGTGCAAGCCTAACTTAGTCTGACTCCTTTATAAGTGTTGTTTACGCCATTCTGATATCTAAAGACCAGTGCAAAATGAGTGAATATTTCTCGCATCAGCTAAATGGACCAAGAGTGTGATATTTTCCATTTGACCTGTCCCTGCGTCCAGATAATGTCCTTACTCTTCTTGAGCCGCAATAATGCGAGAAATCGAATCTCTCAAATTCCTATAAGAAGAACGTGCTGCTACTCGTACCAGCAAATTACAGCTCGCCTTGAACATGTGAGAAAAACTGGAACTCGCTCTGCAGGAATCTCACCAATCTGACTTCACTTTGTGGATTCAATAGAAAGTGCACGTTATTGTATTCCTTACATCATATACCTGCTAATAGAAATTATATTTACTGCTGTAAAATTAGCCAATAAAGGAAAAAACAACTTCCAGCAGCATGCCTGAATGAGGCCTCTTTTGGTGATATTCCCCACAAATAGCTGAAGTACGAATAATACATAATTTCATAAAATCTTGAAATTCTTAGAAAAATACGAAATAAATAAATTTTATGCTTTACCATACCCAAATTTATGAACTGTAAGCCCAATAGCGATCCTTTAAGTTCAAACGTTCATTAAAGGGCTGGTCTTCATCCAATCGGACAGTTCAATTTTCATTAATCGACAGCTGATCCACCAATCAGCAAATTCCCATGCAGCAATGGCAAAGCGTAATATCGATTAATTCTCGAAACGCAACTACCACGAGTTTAGAAAACGCTAAAATGGCGTACACTACTGACAGTGAGATGCAACTTACTCCATCCGCCTAAGTAAGATGCAACTTACACAAAACACATAAATTAACCTCAATATAGCATCAACTTGCAACTATCTAGAAGCGGCCTTTATTCCTACCGCGTGTTGCCAACGTCGTGGTGTGAGGTAGCTGAACTTGAACCTGTCTTTGAAGTACGGCCATCGTCACAGTATAAACAACATATTTAAGGACACCAGGAACTGAGATTGCTTTTGCCCTACTAAACTTACGTGATTATTTCAATTTCAGTTTTTGCTGGCAAAACTAGCCTGATTTAAATCAATGTTGGTGTGTTTAGAGAAAAAAAAATTTCTATATTTAATAAACATATAATGCTTAGATTAAATGTAAAAGATTTTGTGTAAAAGTGGTATAAGTGTGACCATGTTTTCGAATAAACAAATTTCTGCCTCATACTTATTGTGGAGTTTTCTCCTTAGTCTTTGACTCTACACCTATCTAATTTTTTGTGTGGTGGTTAATGGGTAGCTAGATATGTGGAGCTAAGGAAATATACATCTCATATAAATGAGGAGGGGGCAAATGTTGCATATGTAATGACATAAATTATATGTATTTTATGTTATTTTTATTTTTAAGGGACACTGGGAGTGAAATTTGAAAGTTTCACATATCTTGATAGATTTTTCTGACATTTTTACTGTGTTTGTATTTATATGACAATAGGCGGTACACCAAATTTTATTAAAATTGGATAACTAGTTTATGATATATAAATTAGTTTATGAATTTAATAGGCACATTTTCAAAACGTAGCTCGCGTCTATTGACTTTTCAAAATTCATTTACATTGGCAGAACTGGTACTCTAAAACATGGGTAACATTATATGTAGAGATATTTCAAATACGTTTGCTAATTATGCTGCACATATTTTTTCAATAACAAAGAAAGTTTAATCGTATAAATTTATTGATTTTTTCACACATAAAAAAAAGTTTTTGGAATTCATGTTAATGATAACATCAATATTGAAACGTAGTTTTGTTTAGCTGCTATTTATGAATACTTTTGGAAATTTTCATTGAATTTGAAGCAAAACTCAGGCGCGACCTTCTTTTGGAATGTGCAGAAATGTAGTTTTGAGAAAAACAGGCTTTTATATAGGAGCATCCTGTGTACGTTAAGGGAAGAGCACTATTTGAAAGGGCCGTAATGGCCACATGGAGTGGGGGATATGAAACATGTTAGCTGGTCCAAATGCACCGGTGTTCCAGGAACATTTTAAGGTAAAAAAACAATTTTCGACTTTTTGACAATTTTGACCAAAATTTCACTCCCAGTGTCCCTTAATCACATTAAACTTAGTATTTCTAAACAAGGTGAGCTAAGTAGTGAACGTATATGACCATATAGGTAAACTATAGATTTCAAGTCGATAGCTTTAATAAACTTTGAGAAAAGTGGACAAGAGGTGTTAAAAATTGAAGTTACGGGAAATTGAGGTTAAAGTGTGGAAAATGGGGGCGTGTCCACATACTGCCATAAAAAATGACCAAATTAAAGAGCTTACTCCCTTGTAACATACCACGAATTGAATCTGTAAACTGTGCCTTAGGCTTTAAAATAATAACACACGAAAGATGACTCTATCTTGATAAAGTTGGTAACAGAATATGGGAACGTTTCTTGCACTTCTTGCTAATTTAAGAGAGATGCATGCATAAGCATTAACGCCACCGATGGAATAATTCCATGTAAATGAAACTTCGCACTGACAGCCATTTTATTTCTGTCCTCAATGTTCCCTGCATGACATGTTGGCAGGCTTCAAGCCAGTGACATTAATTTCACCTCTCCCGTCTGCAGTTCCACCCTCCCACCAGCGATACAATAAGCTTATCATTAGGGGACTACTTCCCGATCACGTGATCACCTTTCTTACCTTCTGGTGCCAGGGACAACAATACAATAAGCTTATCATTAGAGGACTACTTCCCGATCACGTGATCACCTTTCTTACCTTCTAGTGCCAGGGACAACAATACAATAAGCTTATCATTAGGGGACTACTTCCCGATCACGTGATCACCTTTCTTACCTTCTGGTGCCGGGGACAACAATACAATAAGCTTATCATTAGAGGACTACTTCCCGATCACGTGATCACCTTTCTTACCTTCTGGTGCCGGGGACAACAATACAATAAGCTTATCATTAGAGGACTACTTCCCGATCACGTGATCACCTTTCTTACCTTCTGGTGCCAGGGACAACAATACAATAAGCTTATCATTAGAGGACTACTTCCCGATCACGTGATCACCTTTCTTACCTTCTGGTGCCAGGGACAACAATACAATAAGCTTATCATTAGAGGACTACTTCCCGATCACGTGATCACCTTTCTTACCTTCTGGTGCCGGGGACAACAATACAATAAGCTTATCATTAGAGGACTACTTCCCGATCACGTGATCACCTTTCTTACCTTCTAGTGCCAGGGACAACAATACAATAAGCTTATCATTAGAGTACTACTTCCCGATCACGTGATCACCTTTCTTACCTTCTAGTGCCGGGGACAACAATACAATAAGCTTATCATTAGGGGACTACTTCCCGATCACGGGATCACCTTTCTTACCTTCTAGTGCCGGGGACAACAATACAATAAGCTTATCATTCGAGGACTACTTCCCGATCACGGGATCACCTTTCTTACCTTCTAGTGCCGGGGACAACAATACAATAAGCTTATCATTAGAGGACTACTTCCCGATCACGGGATCACCTTTCTTACCTTCTAGTGCCGGGGACAACAATACAATAAGCTTATCATTAGGGGACTACTTCCCGATCACGTGATCACCTTTCTTACCTTCTAGTGCCGGGGACAACAATACAATAAGCTTATCATTAGAGGACTACTTCCCGATCACGTGATCACCTCTCTTACCTTCTAGTGCCGGGGACAACAATACAATAAGCTTATCATTAGAGGACTACTTCCCGATCACGTGATCACCTTTCTTACCTTCTAGTGCCGGGGACAACAATACAATAAGCTTATCATTAGAGGACTACTTCCCGATCACGTGATCACCTTTCTTACCTTCTAGTGCCGGGGACAACATTATTTATGTTAGAAACGCACGTGCGATGTCCACGCACTTTTTCTCATTTATATAATATGCCAAATGTGTGCGTGTCTCTCTCTATCACAAACACAAGCACGCACACACACATAAACACACTTGCACGCATACACAAATACACATATACACATACACATAAACACACGCACACACCTACACACATACACACCTACACACATACGCACATACACATACACACACACGCAAGTACTCATACACACATACACATACACACTTACACATACACACAGGCTCACATACACACTTATACACACGCAAATACACATGCACAGACGCAAATACACATACACACTTACACATACACACGCACACATACACACACGCACATACACACACGCACATACACACACGCACATATACACATATACACATACACACACGCACACATACACATATACACAACAACACACGCACACATACACATTTACACATACACACACGCACACATACACACATACACGCACACATACACACGCATACACATACACACGCATACACATACACGCATACACAAATACACATAGACACATATACATACACACATACACATAGACACATATACATACACACATACACATACACACATATACATACACACATACACCCACACATACACATACACACACGCAAATACACATACACACTCATATATTGGCGTTGCTATGTATGAAGTTGATTAACGATGGAGAGTAACATGTAGTTGTTACATAAAAGAAAAATGAGTGGACTAAGCGGCATGAATGTAACACGTATTTCTATTTGAAACATAGAGCAAGTGATATGAATTTAATGTTAAAGGGCGAATAGCAAAAGAAGAGTGATAGTGTCTCGAAAATGAGGAATTAGTAGAGGAAACTGTGTGAATGTAGTACGTTGCATTTATATTTCAATCATAGAAGATTGCATGAATTGTATGTTGAAGGGCAAACAGGGATATATGAATGTGCTAAATAGAAGAAAAAGCCAGTAGGAAACCATTTGAATGTAATATATTGTCTCCATGAAAAAATGCATATACGTGCCGAATTTCGTGGTGATCAGTCAAACGGGTTTCGATATTAACAGTTACATATATACAAATATGTATTTTGTATATATAGATGATGTGAATTGCATGTGGAAGACTGAGTAGAGAAAGAGATGTGAATGTGTTATCTAAAAGTGAGTGGGAAAACGGTGTGAATGTAATAGCATTTCTATTTCAAACATACAGAAAGTACTGTGACTTATTTTAAAACTGGGGACTAAAAGTATTTTTTGTACACAATCAGGTTTTTTATGGAAAATTGTTTAAAGAAGAGAGTAGAGAAAAATGTATGATTGTAATATGAAGCAATTGTATTTCAGACATACAGGAAATTGTAGGCCTTATTTTAAAAGAGGGAATAAAAATGTTATTGTGTGTGTGTGTGTGTGTGTGTGTGTGTGTGTGTGTGTGTGTGTGTGGTTGTGTGTGTGTAAAATCACGTTTTTTATGGAAAATAGTACATAGAAGAATATATAATACGTAGGATTTGTCTTTCAGACATATTGAAAATTGTATAAATTATTTGTAGAAGAGGGAGTAAAAACATGTTATAACATCGCGTTTTGTCAGGCAATGTAGATAATAAACTTAAGCAGCAAAAACTTATCTGAACACAAAATTTGATAAAAATCTATAGAACCATTTCCGAGATACACTAAATATATACAAGAATTGCTCTGTGTATGAGGGAATAAACATGTTATTTTTTGTGCAAAATCGCGTTTTTTCAGGAAAGACAACTACATATATAGGTAAACTTAAAAAGCAAAATCGTATATGTATATAACATTTTAACCAAATCGTTAGAGCCGTTTCTGAGAGTGAATGAGTGAGTGTGTGTGTGAGTGAGTGAGTGCGTGAGTGTGTGTGTGTGAGTGAGTGGGTGAGTGAGTGAGTGAGTGTGTGAGTGACAGAGTGTGTGAGTGAGTGTGTTAGTGAATGGGTGAGTGTGTGAGTGGGTGAGTGTGTGTGTGAGTAAGTGTGTGAGTGAGTGAGTGAGTGAGTGGGTGTGTGAGTGGGTGTGTGAGTGTGTGAGTGAGTGTGTTAGTGAATGAGTGAGTGTGTGAGTGTGTGTGTGAGTGTGTGAATGTGTGAGTGCGTGTGTGTGAGTGTGTGAGGGAGTGAGTGAGTGAGTGTGTGTGAGTGGGTGAGTGTGTGTGAGTGAGTGAGTGCGTGCGTGAGTGAGAGGGTGTGTGAGTGAGTGAGTGGGTGTGTGAGTGGGTGTTTGAGTGGGTGTGTGAGTAGGCTTGTGAGTAGGTGTGTGAGTAGGTGTGTGTGTGAGTCTGTGAGTGAGTGTGTGAGTGAGTGCGTGCGTGAGTGAGAGGGTGTGTGAGTGAGTGAGTGAGTGAGTGCGTGACTGAGAGGGTGTGTGAGTGGGTGTGTGAGTAGGTGTGTGAGTAGGTGTGTGTGAGTAGGTGTGTGAGTGGGTGTGTGAGTAGGTGTGTGTGAGTCTGTGAGTGAGTGAGTGAGTGTGTGTGAGTGAGTGAGTGCGTGCGTGAGTGAGAGGGTGTGTGAGTGAGTGAGTGAGTGCGTGAGTGAGAGGGTGTGTGAGTGAGTGAGTGCGTGAGTGAGAGGGTGTGTCAGTGAGTGAGTGCGTGCGTGAGTGAGAGGGTGTGTGAGTGAGTGAGTGCGTGCGTGAGTGAGAGGGTGTGTGAGTGAGAGAGTGAGTGCGTGAGTGAGAGGGTGTGTGAGTGAGTGAGTGCGTGAGTGAGAGGGTGTGTGAGTGAGTGAGTGCGTGCGTGAGTGAGAGGGTGTGTGAGTGAGTGCTTGAGTGAGAGGGTGTGTCAGTGAGTGAGTGTGTTACCGAATGAGTGAGTGAGTGTGTGAATGTGCGAGTGGGTGAGTGAGTGAGTGTGTGAGTGGGTGTGTGAGTGAGTGTGAGTGAGTGTATGTGAGTGGGTGAGTGAGTGAGTGTGTGAGTGGGTGTGTGAGTGGGTGCGTGAGTGGGTGTATGAGTGGGTGTGAGAGTGGGTGTGTGAGTGAGTGTGTGTGAGTGGGTGAGTGAGTGGGTATATGAGTAGGTGTGTGTCAGTGTGTGAGTGAGTGAGTGAGTGTGTGTGAGTGTGTGTGAGTGGGTGTGTGAGTGGGTATGTGAGTAGGTGTGTGAGTGAGTGCGTGTGAGTGTGTGTGAGTGAGTGTGTTAGTGAATGAATGAGTGTCTGTGAGTGAGTGAGTGTGTGTGAATTAGTGAGTGAGTGTGTGTGAGTGGGTGAGTGAGTAGGTGTGTGTGAGTGTGTGAGTGAGTGAGTGTGTGTGAGTGTGTGTGAGTAGGTGAGTGAGTGAATGTGTGAGTGAGAGAGTATGTGAGTGAGAGAGTGTGTGAGTGAGTGTGTTAGTGAGTGAGTGATTGTGTGTGAGTGAGTGAGTTTGTGTGAGTGTGTGAGTGAGTGAGTGTGTGTGAGTGGGTGAGTGAGTGAGTGAGTGAGTGTGTGTGAGTGAGTGTGTGTGAGTGAGTGAGTGAGTGTGTGAGTGAGAGAGTGTGTGAGTGAGTGTGTTAGTGAGTGAGTGAGTGTGTGAGTGTGTGAGTGAGAGAGTGTGTGAGTGAGAGAGTGTGTGAGTGAGTGTGTGAGTGAGAGAGTGTGTGAGTGAGTGTGTGTGAGTGTGTGAGTGAGTGAGTGAGTGTGTGAGTGAGAGAGTGTGTTAGTGAGTGAGTGTGTGAGTGAGTGTGTGAGTGAGAGAGTGTGTGAGTGAGTGTGTTAGTGAGTGAGTGAGTGTGTGAGTGTGTGAGTGAGAGAGTGTGTGAGTGAGTGTGTGTGAGTGTGTGAGTGAGTGAGTGAGTGAGTGTGTGAGTGAGAGAGTGTGTTAGTGAGTGAGTGTGTGAGTGAGTGTGTGAGTGAGAGAGTGTGTGAGTGAGTGTGTTAGTGAGTGAGTGAGTGTGTGAGTGTGTGAGTGAGAGAGTGTATGAGTGAGAGAGTGTGTGAGTGAGTGTGTGAGTGAGAGAGTGTGTGAGTGAGTGTGTTAGTGAGTGAGTGAGTGTGTGAGTGTGTGAGTGAGAGAGTGTGTTAGTGAGTGAGTGTGTGAGTGAGTGTGTGAGTGAGAGAGTGTGTGAGTGAGTGTGTGTGAGTGTGTGAGTGAGTGAGTGAGTGTGTGAGTGAGAGAGTGTGCGAGTGAGTGTGTTAGTGAGTGAGTGAGTGTGTGTGAGTGAGTGAGTGTGTGTGAGTGTGTGAGTGAGTGAGTGTGTGTGAGTGAGTGGGTGAGTGGGTGTGTGAGTGGGTGAGTGAGTAGGTGTGTGTGAGTGTGTGAGTGAGTGAGTGTGTGTGAGTGTGTGTGAGTAGGTGAGTGAGTGAATGTGTGAGTGAGAGAGTATGTGAGTGAGAGAGTATGTGAGTGAGAGAGTGTGTGAGTGAGTGTGTTAGTGAGTGAGTGATTGTGTGTGAGTGAGTGAGTGTGTGTGAGTGTGTGAGTGAGTGAGTGTGTGTGAGTGTGTTAGTGAGTGAGTGAGTGTGTGTGAGTGAGTGTGTGTGAGTGTGTGAGTGAGTGAGTGAGTGTGTGAGTGAGAGAGTGTGTGAGTGAGTGTGTTAGTGAGTGAGTGAGTGTGTGTGAGTGAGTGAGTGTGTGTGAGTGTGTGAGTGAGTGAGTGTGTGTGAGTGAGTGGGTGAGTGAGTGTGTGGGTGGGTGTGTGAGTAGGTGAGTGTGTGAGTATGTGAGTGTGTGAGTGGGTGTGTGAGTGAGTGAGTGTGTGTGTGAGTGGGTGAGTGAGTGAGTGTGTGAGTAGGTGTATGAGTGAGTGAGTGTGTGAGTGGGTGTGTGAGTAGGTGAATGAGTGTGTGAGTGGGAGAGTGAGTGTGTGAGTGGGAGAGTGTGTGTGTGAGTGGGTGAGTGAGTGAGAGAGTGTGTAAGAGTGTGTCGGGTTTAAGGGCTCGTCAACAACTTGGTTGTTCACGCAGTCCAATATCAAAACCCACACTAATTATATTTGCAAATGATATGAGTATAGACATATATGACAAATGATGATATGACATGCACTGCCCCTTGTGCTTACAAAATTTTATCGAAATCGTTAGAGCCATTTGCAAGTTGCGCGGAATATATTTATATATACAAACAAGAATTGCTCGTTTAAATATATAAGATTAGACATCATATCCTGGCTGTTGGATTTCTTTGGAACTGTACTCCTAGTTATAGCAGTTGTATGTGAATAAACAAGGTTATATAATTATTATCTATTTATGCCAACAAGCTTACTGCTGCTGTTTTTAAACACACAAGCCGTGTGTGAAAAAGTACGAATCACCTAGGGAATTTAATGTCGTACTAGCAGGTTGGCCACGGTAGCTTAGTGGTTAGAGCAGCCGCTCGATAAGCGGAAAATCCGTGGCTCAAATCCCGGCTATGGCATTGAATTTTTCACTTTCTGATTCAACCTCTTAAAGGTTATATAATATTTAGCCATGAGCTAGAAGTTATTGAATTGCTTCCACAGAATCTGTCTGTTTCTCTTGGTGTTTTCTGGTTTAAAATTTGCCATTAAGTCATCTACTTCATCAAGTGAAGATTCCCCAAATCGTTTCATAGGTGCCGCTATTCTTGCCAGGTTTCTATACATACTAATCGTATATTCTTTCTGTATTCATAGTATGGTCAAAGAAATTATGTGTGCAGATATCTTTAATTGCGAATTTAAACATTGAAACCGGCCACTGAATTTGTGTTGGCAACACTGACCGGAAGGCGTAAATTATCAGGAAGTTGTTGATTATTATCAGAACATGATCTGAGTAGTCCTTATAAGCAATGGTTTCTCAGTTAATGGTCCCGCTAATTTCAGCTCCCCTTCCTAATACTTTCTCCAGTGCTTCCTAGTTCACTCCTTATGGAGAAGGAAACTAGCTTAAGTAGCTAATAATGTTTATTGTCGACAGAGCACTGTTAAAGGAAATGTAATTTAATCGTGGTAATTTGAGTGAAGAACCTGAGTCTCAGGTTGGACTGTTGACCAGCCGAATTAACGTGGCTTTCCCTGTTCACTCAGAAACGAACTTTGGTTCACAAACAAGGAACTGAGACGCGCGGTACTGCAGCTGCATTGCTAATGGTCCACAAGCCTGAGCCTAATGTTTCAGTTTGAAACCAAAGTTCCACAAGATTACCACAGAGTATATCGCCCGGACAACTAATTCAAGATAAACTCACCTCTCTGGTTTCCACTTTCGACAGTACCTATTCAACCGCAATAAACCCTCATCAAAATATATGCTAATGTTGTTTTTTGTTTGCTTATTTCTCAATTAATTGATAAGTTTTACGGAATGAACTGCTTAAATACAAAATATTTATACCACCATTGGAGATAAATAATAATAAATTGGTGTGTTATACGTTAGATGAATAAAAACCAAGCTTTTATACTAACAGCTAATTCGTTAGTGGTTGGACGGGGTGTTAGTCGTTCTTATTGATGTATAGGAGGGTACCTACATTATCTTTGGTACCTTTACAGGAAGAAATGTGCGAGCCTTGAACAAAAATAGAATCAATAATGGAAACCTGAGTTCCAAGAACATACGCAACAATATGCCTTGTGGTGTTGTCTACACCCCGCGCGACTCTACGTTATTGCCTATGCGTTGAGAAAGCTTACAGTTGTCTGGTATCACTGTGTGTGGTTAGTGCAGCAATGAATCCTTACGAAGTAGAACAAGAAAGAATGCGCAAATGAAATATTGTTCCTTACGTAATTACATTTTCTATGGCTCCTGAAATAGAATTGCGGCTAAGGTTTATTATGGAAATCACACAATTTATGGGTTAACTAGACTGTGTAACATTTTAATAATGCGTTATTGTGTATTTTGGAAAACTGCTGGTAATTTCTTCGTATTTGATCATCTTGTTGTAATCCATGGAGCTCAAAACGTGCGGGGATGTTCAGCTTTTGCATAACCTACTCAGCATACGACATCCCCCGCCTAGAAAACCATTTTTTTTTTATATTTCGCTTTCAGCCATCTTGTAGAGTTTGTGACGCATTGTAAATACTCGAATTTCATTGGCCAACACCATCAAATCGTGTCAAATCTTCGACCGCTTAGAGCATGTCCTCATTTGCTTACAGGACTTTCAAAGATTGTAAGAGTTTTGAAAGCAATTCAGCTAGAAAAGTTGTGAAGTTGTGAGAACTGCTGGAAGGTCTTATCGACTTTGACAAAAATGTGATCATGTACAAAGGGCTCTAAAAGGCATTAAGGTCTGCGATTGATGAAGACACTAAGCGCAGTGGTGCCTGAGTGTGCTGCCTTTATACTGGAACGAACCCTCGTACACCCTGATCATGCTCGTCTTCACACGTCACTGTTAAACACCTTCATGATTTTAGCCCCAGTTTCCCGGTGCGTTGTGTAGAAACCACAAAAATGTATGGAAATATAAACAATGCCAATTTATAGGTATGCAATACTGTTTTTTGCTGAGATGTGTTGATGAAGCGCTGGTCTTTGGACACTTGATACAGGTTGCTGTAATCCTGTCACTTTACTGTTATAATGTGTGTATTTTTGTTGATAATTTGTCCTGAAGAAGACACCCTGGGGACTCACTTCACTCCTACCTCTCTGTCTGAATATCATCAGTGTTGCCAGCTGTAAAAAGTTAGAATGTCCAAATTTGAAGCAAGGCTGAAATCCGTTGTTAAGAGTGGTAAACTTTCGGGAACCTAATGTTCCTCATAACTTGTATAGATAATCATGTAGCATGAAGGAAAACAAAGATCATTCATTACTAATTACTAATTATTCTATAAGCTAATAAGATTTTACATTGCTAATGATCCTATAATTTACTTCAATTAATTTTAGATGGTGTCCCGTGTTGCAGACTCTAAAGAGCTTATACCACTTGGGAAATCCGCTTAAGTCTCTAATATGGTCCAGTAATCGTGAAGTCAATGAAATTGTTGTCATGTAGAATAACAGGTAATACTGCTGACGGTTATTGCTGCTTGCTTTGCCAACTTTGCATAAATAATCAAAACTGGTACGTCACTTAGAGTGTGGATTGTTGTGTGTTTGAGAAGCAAGTAGCCTCTATCTCAGAGAGTGTTTAAATTCTAGCAATTTCACTGGAGAATTAGCTGCACTGATAGGTTTATACCAAATGTACTGTAAGCTCAGGGATATACATATGAATGTGTGGTTCTTAGATCTGAGGATGTGATTTCTTTTTACTGTATTCCTTCCTGGCGTTATGGATTCCATGGCAACAGGTGGTTTCTCTAGGGGTAAAGTTTCCGGAGAGGCTACTAAATCTCTCTGTGAGCGCCACGTGGATTTAATGGTCTTTGCAAATTAATAAATTACTATCCCACTATGCATTGTGCGCGTTGAATAGAGGTGGATTTACGTTTACGCATACCCTGTCATTTTACCAGCATAAATATTTCGTGTTACCGCCTGCTATGAAATATTAATTAGTTACTATTAACAGGTGAAGGGGTGTACCTGTGAGCTCACAAGAGCTTACTAATATCCAACAAAGCGCAACCGCAAACAAAACCGCAATTAATTACCCTAACGCAGCAGCACATGCTCGGAACATATCACATGGTAATCTTCATTTGCTGCCCTGTTCATGAGGCAAAAGGGATTACGTGCAATTTAAAACTAGTGAAATCCATGACTCCTCCTTTCCAGTGTTACGATAATGACTTTCACCAATATCGATATCGCAGAATATAGCGCTCCTGTTGAGTGTCAAGACTTGTGCTTCTATGGGCCAAAGGAGTGATGAACAAATGAAGTTATGGAAGAATTTCGAGCCCAGTTACTGACAGTAACTTTGTAACTTACGCACTTCAGGTGAAAAATAACAGATTAAGAAATTATCCTTACATCTATAATAGAAGGCAAACTAAAGCGAAAAACCTAACTGTCAAAAAAGTTCATTCCTTGCAATTGATACCAAAATCGTTTCATAAAATTGTACTCTAATGAGCTGCTTGCTGGAAAGTAAGTGATTTAATGTGTAATACCACACAGATTAACACCTCATAGGTTGAAAAATCGTAAGCTAAAGACTGAAAAGATACTGTTCTTATAACCTACCCTGTTTAATGTTCTATGTAGGCGAAATTGCGTCGCCACGTTCATCGAAGAGGCAAGTAAGCAGTACACATTTTCCCAAGAGCAGACTCATTTGCTACTCGAATAAGACACGATCAAACCGTTCATTCTTCCTCAGGCGTTTATAGGTTATCCCTGCTAAGTGGAAAAGTTTACGGTTACCTTTTGGAGCACAGAATTGTCACGCCTTCTCTGGCACTTTGCAGCTACAAATGCTGTGTTGTGGGCAGGGACAGGTATATTACACAAATAGCTTATAAACTTCCGAAGTAACAATTTTTCCATTCAAGTTGCCTCTACTTCTAACAAACTGCTTGGATAATATTCCAGGATTATATAATTGATCAAATGATTTTTCAATTCATTGTCAACATTTTACAATGTAAACACTATCGCCATCAGTTTAGCTCTTACAGATATGAGCAACATGATCCTTTCCGTATTTGTTTATAAATGCATTTATTGAGCTTTCAGACTCTCCGCTATTTTATGTGTTGTTCATTCTATCTTTTTAACCCTACAGACAATTCTTCCACTCCATGTACAAATAGCACCAAAGAAAGCGTTCAGAGGATTTTGTATCGTTTTCTGGGGTCTTTGGAGGCGTGTTCTTCACCGTACCTATTGCAGAGCGTAGTGGCTTTAGGGGGAAAAGAGGGGAGGTTGATGCCTTTTCTTTTTCTGAAAACGATACATATTTAGAATTTCTCACACGCGCGCGCGCACACACACAGGCACACACACATACGCACATACAACTTATCGTATTTGTATTTTGGCGAGGACAACCTGCCTTATTATGTAGGTCAGAGATGGGCAAAAGTGGATTCATGAATCCGTGTGATTCGTGAACGTTTCACCGTGTAACTATGCAACACAACCGTACACACCCCGTTCCTTGGTGCATTTCCAGAGTCCAAAGGTCACTTCACGACCGGTATCAGTGCAGGAATTATGGTTGTATCAATATCCTCTACCTTATTTGTAATAAGATACTACACGATTGTCTTCGAAGCAGCGTTAAACGACTTTGTTTATCGTAGACATCGTAGGCCTTTTATGTATGTTGTATACGATTATTATTATTATTATTATTATTATTATTATTATTATTATTATTATTATTATTATTATTATTATTATTATTATTATTATTATTATTATTATTATTATTATTATTATTATTATTATTATTATTATTATTATTATTATTATTATTATTATTATTATTATTATTATTATTAATATCATCATCATTCTCATCATTGTTATCATTATCACTGTCGCTATCATCATTCTCATCATTGTTATCATTATCACTGTCGCTATCATTATTATTATCATTATTATTAATAGTAATACTCTTGTTATTAAGGTTTACTATCTAAACAAAAACCTACCATACCACGTGACAGCTACCTTAAGCAACAATTCCAATGATGAAATAATAATTTCAAACATATAAAATCGCTTGGCACTGTGCCAGAGGATAAAATAGTTACATTGCCGTTTTTGAAGACTTGAAATCTATGTGAAGTAAACTTAGATTTTATGATTTTAGGAATCTTGAGAATGACGTTTTAATGTTTGTTAACCTTTTTACTGTAGACGTAGTCAATACAAGGCTAACCTGCAATATGAACTCATAGATCTACAAAGAGATCTAGGGGCATAAAGTGCAAGTTTAGTTGGCACAGAGGTATTCGCAGAACTGTGTAAAGTGAGAGAATTTGCTGCCTGTGTTAAAGCAATATTTTGCTCCACATATGTCTGTGAACAATTTTTTTTTTCTCTGATGAACATGGTAAACTGAAAACAAAGATCCGCGTTTCAGATAACCACCTGTCGGCGCAATGTTACATGTATTACGCCAGAGATTGCACATCTTGTCCTATGTTCGGACGATGACAATGTGTATAACAAAATTGTGATTTCACATAGTAAAAGCATGACCACTTCTTTCCTGCTTGAAACAAGCACGCTGATCTCAATCCACCACCGTCGAGAGTTTAAGAAGCGAAGAGCACGCACTCTTCCAACCAGCAAGAATGTTACGCGGGTTGCGTGCACAGTAGATTCGGGGCAGACGCTATTTTGCCCACATCTGATATAGGCGCTTAAAACTCTTAATTGAAATCAGATGGGAACAGTAGTATTAAGTAGGCCTAGATCAATGTAATGCATTATATACGCCATGTGACTTATGTGATATATTTGTGAGAATAACGATCATTATAATTAAATTGCTCTTTTGTTATACTTGGCTAGTCATGTTTACAAACTAGAAATAAATATATTTATGTGTATGGTTTACATTAATGTGACGTACTTATTATAATGCAACTATATTGCGTTATGTTTTTGTCTATATTCCTGTTGTATTCCGATGATGAACAAGTTTGTGAAGGTAAATTAACCAACTATTCTTGGAATTAGAAGAAACACGCTACCTTATTCATTCATTCATTCACTCACTCACTCACTCACTCACTCACTCACTCACTCACTCACTCACTCACTCACTCACTCACTCACTCACTCACTCACTCACTCACTCACTCACTCACTCACTCACTCACTCACTCACTCACTCACTCACTCACTCACTCACTCACTCACTCACTCATTCATTCCATCCTTTCATCCATTCATCCTTCGGTCGGTCGGTCGGTCGTTCGGTCGCCCGCCCAGCCATCTACCCGCCAACCTACTTATTTATTTAATTATTTACTGTACGTATGCATGTACGTATTTATTTATTTACTCATTTTTAAATTTATTTATTTGTCTATGTAGTAGCAATTGCTGCATTGCTCTATGCATTAGTGAATATCAGTGAAACTTTAATATACAGCCTCTAAAAATCTTTTCACACATACACATTTTGGTAACCTGCGCTTAGATTTTAACCCCTTCAAAGAAGTGTACCGCAGAACTCGATAAGGCACGACTACCAATCATGAAAGAGGTCTGTGTGATACACTGAATGCACTTATTCTAGATAGCTTTTTCCTTTGACCAATACGATCGGCAGCGTAAGCTATATTTTGTTCTTGTGCCATTTTGTAACCTTGTTGTTGTTATTGGTTAAGGTTAAGGTAACCTTTCTGGTTATTTAGCAGAAATCGGCACAAAAGGCCTACGCCACTTAAACGCGTTCTTGCCTAACTCCATCGGCCATCCTTCCCCTTTACTGCTGTACAGTTTTACCTTTACCTCATTCAGTGCCCGCCTCTGTAGCGTGATGGTTAGCGTGTCTGCTTCACGTTCAAGAGGTCGCGAGTTCGAATCTCGCTTAGGGTAAGTTATCCGGGTAAGGTTTTTTTCCGAGGTTTTTCCTACCATGAGAAGACGAATGTCGGGTAACTTAAAGCTCCATGGACCTCGGGCTCATTTGAGCATCATTTCATCCATTTTATTCATTCGTCCGATATGACACAATGTTGGAGGACGTTAATTTATATATATATATATAAAAATATATATAAATAATATATATATATAAAAATACCCATTCAGTGATGAGTATGACTGTTCCACGAAAAGTGGTAGAGAGAATTTTTTGTGAATTCAAATATAAAGTATCAAACTACTCTATGATCAGATGCATAAAGTAAACTTTGGTGATTTTACAGGAATTTGTTTACAATTTCAGAAGGTGCTTTATGAATACTCGTATTTGTAAT
>CM060964.1:12802910-12870410 GCA_030765045.1 Tenodera sinensis | reverse complement strand
GTTGACCTCTTTACAAATTATACTTTTGACATTATGACACATGTGGGTGAATTATTCATCAATGCACCATGCCTGAACGTAAAAGGGGTGTTTTATAAAACCCCCCTTGCCTGCTCCGTGCTGAGGTTTAACAAGACTGAGTTAAATAGTAGTTCACCACGTGCATTCTCTGAATAGCACAACTAGGAAGAGAAATGGAACCAATTATACCAGAATACTCGTTTCCCTTTAGGACATTGTCCTTGGACAGTTTAACTTTTTCATAAGCTTCCAAGAATGAGGCAGAAATTTTAAAATGGTCTGATCATTAGCCTTCTCTTGCTCAAAGTTCCCAGTTCTAGGTGCGATATATAAGCAGATACTATTCGTGTTATATCCTATACACCGCGTGTGCTATATATGACAATTCTGCTTTTTACTTTATCTACTGCCTATAGTAAACAGAGGAAGTACGGTACTCCACCCAAAACTGTCCAGCTTTCACCAGAAATATATGTTTTGAATAAAAACGTGTGTGTGTGTGTCAGTCTGTGGCAGCATAACTCAAAAACGAAAAGTCGGTAAAAATCAAAGTTGGTATTTAAGTTTCATATCTTTTTTATAGATGCGACACGAATATTTTGAAGAAAATTCCTTCACCCTAAACTACCCTTTACGTGGAACATTTTTAGAAAATTTTGATTCTCTCGAAAATGGCCTTAATGTTATCGAAGAGCGTAATACAAACTCGAATAGTTCCATAAGTTCCAAACTTGGTATTGCAATTGATGAGACAGAACATTTTCAATAAAATCCTCACACATAACTTCCCCTTAGGCGAAACATTTGTAGAAATGTTCAATCTTCTAAAAAATGACCAATGATTTTTATTAAAATATCACCCATTTAAGATATTTGCAAGACAAATAAGGCGTATATCTAATTTTCTAGGGATAGCATACGAGGTTTATTTCATTTGGAAGTAATTATGTAACACTGGCACATGTTAAAGAAATACATAAAAACCTGCCGCACAAAAACATAGTCCTTTAAGGACAATTTACTGCACAGAACCTTTTCCGCGGCATCAGCCACTTCCGAAATTCCGTTATAATCTCTTTGAATTTTAGAATACTTTGCCATTTTTAATTCTACTATTGTTATTCAATTACTTCTCGCGATGTCATTTGATTATCAATTCCATTTCTTGTGGCCCCCTGTATCTAAAACGACATGCTCAGTAAAATTATGTTTGCAATCTTATTACTCAATTAACATTAAAACTGGGAAATGAGCTTCAGTAAGAATAACTTGTAGAAAGTGGAAAGAGCAAGTCATGGAAATGTAAGGCGTCGGAGTTTGCAGTGTGTATTCTGAAAACATGGTTGCAATCCGTAAATAAAGTAAGTCATATTTGAGAGGTAGAATTAGAACTTAAAAACTCAATGCCACAGCCGGGATAAAAACACCAACAGTAAGTTTATTGGCATAAATAAATAATAAAGTAAGTCAGTTTTGCTTAACAAACTCAGTCTAATTGATGCCTGTTTGCCTTTTGACTATTCTGATAAATTATTTATTTTAACTCTCTTCTGGGCTAAGTGATGCAGCGCCTGCTAGACGTTTAAGTGCCAGAGCCAATGTGAACGGCTTCAGATGTATTGCTGCCTCAGTGCTATCGACTCACAAAACATTGTACCGAAAAAAACTGTGACATTCTGTACTGACGGAATGTGAACCTTTTCGTTCCAAAAACACGTTTATAATGGTATTTCAGGCTTTCATAACACTAAAATACCTCTCAGTCTGAGTTTGTATGTGGCGCATTTCCTGTGAAAAATGGCAAATGATGCTGGCAACAGGCGCAGATGATGAAAAGGTGCTAGAATATTTTGATCGGGGTAAGGTAAATGTTGATGGGCTTTTATCAGATAGTAACATCGGTTTTTGTTACATGATCCCTTCCCCCGCTTAGCTTCGTTAGTTATTTTTATAGTGTTTTATGGTGTAATTTCATATTGGAGAAAGATTGATAGGAGCCATGTGGGCACAGCACGTTTGTATTTCAACAGAATATGTTGCAAGTGTGTTAAGACTCTAACATGATAAATCTTTACTTCAGGTTATAGACAGGAGAATGTTTAGTAACATTAATATGTTTGCGTCAAGTTGATATAAAGACTTCAAGTGCACATTCATCTGTTGCTCACGAGGGTTTAGTAGTAGGAGGGTTGATAACATTACATTTATGAGGTTTTATATAACTTTTGTGATAATAATTGTCCATGGTTTATGTTCTGGTTGATTTTGTTTAGCTAATATTAGTTAGGGGTGCCTAGAAAAGTGTACTTAAACTATTCCTCTGCACCTCATTGTTTTACAGTATATAATTTTACTAAATTAAAGAAGTATAGAATGATAATGCATGCTGCTTGTTTTAAGAGCACAATTCTTTCATTTCATATAGTCATGACCAGCGGTCGACGGGCCCTTAAAAACTACTCACCCACGCACGCACTCACTCATTCACTCACTATTTTCTATGCCTTTTAATAATGAATTTTGAAGCTGAAAGTGCGGAAAAAAAAAAAAAAAGAAACACTGGCCCTCTACAGCCGACTTAAGAAAGCCGAGCATATGTGTACCCTAATAGCCTGTGTGCGTGTGTGTGTGTGTGTGTGTGTGTGTGTGTGTGTGTGTGTGTGTGTGTATGTGTGTGTGTATATATACACAGGGTGTTTAAAAAGAGTCCGATATTGCAACAGGAGTTGGGATTGGCCAAAACAAGAATAAGTGTTCCTGTAAACATATGCCCGGAAACAAATACGTGTTGAGGTATGAGTCATTTTAGATAAATGTGCGACTTATCCTAATTTCTGATGGGTTTTTCATACATTAATGTCCCCATAGCCACAAATTCAATGGACTGATGTCCGGCGAAAGGAGAGGCCATGCTACTGGACCTCCTCGACCAATCCATCGTCCTCTAAATGTTTGGTTTAAGTATCAGGATCGCTTCAGTCCCAATGTGTGGGGAGGAATTGTGAGTGACTGACTCCTAGGAGCAGACATTTTACTGAACAGATTAACAGGTGCTGTGTATTATGGATTCCTGCGCGATGAGTTACTCGTGCTTTTGGAGGAGTTGTGCTTGTGGAAAGACGGTGCATGTGGTTTGTGCATGACGGGGCACCACTCCACTTTGTACACATCGTGCGACAATACTTAAACCAAACATTTAATGGACGATGGATTGGTCGAGGAGGTCCAGTAACATGGCCTCCCCATTCGCTGGACCTCAGTCCATTAGGTTTCTGGCTATGGGAAATTTAAAGACATTAGTGTATGCCAAAACTTTCGAAAATATGTATCCATTGCACTTTTTTGTAAAATGGCTCATACCTCAACAAGTATTTGTTTCCGGGCATATGTTTACAGGAAAATTTATTCTAGTTTTGACCAATCCCAACTCCTGTAGCAATATCGCACACTGTTTTAAACACCTGTATATTTATAGTTTTTGATTAAAAATAAAAAATGACAATTCTTTGTTATTTTAAACATTTCCGCTCTCCATTTATGCATTGTGTCAAATTAATTTAGCGATTAGGTCATAAAATACTACTTTTTCGTCCCTTGGCAGTGTGTTTTTAAGAATGACAGTTGATTGTATACTGAATAATATATTAAACACCAGCCAGTGAATTGATACTCCGAAATACGACTGTTTTCTGAATTTAGTGTATATCCAGAATTGCTGAATCATTTTATTGCCCAGTAACACTTCGCAATTTATACTGCAATTATCTTAGTGTGAGTTCTGATCGAACATAAATTTAACAAGCCTCGAGATTGCAGAGCAATTCTTAAACTTAGGGTGTAAAGTTCGTAACTATGAGCTCCAAAGTCTCAATGAAGTAATAATAATAATTATACTAAATGTGAACTTCGCATTTATTTCAGAAATTCACTCGGTATATAAAACAAAATATTGAAAGTTTGACATTATTGGACGAAGAACTAGAACCTCATGCATAAAACTGAAGTTCACAGCAATAAGGAAAGTCAGAATGATTGTGAGAAGGCATTTTCATGAAGAGTTCGATATTACTTCAACAAGAGAAAAGTGTTGATCTTTCCTGTGCTGTAAACACAGAGATGCGGAACGGCCATAACGTTAGGTAAGAGTCGATAACCGTAATAGAGTGAACACCGTAACATTTCAACATTAGCATTTTAAAGGAGAGGAAACCGGATGTTGTTTGCAAGAAAACGTAGTTAGAAAACTTGTGCAGAAGTGAACATAAGACGCCGTTAGAGAACTTACTTGAAGCAGAAATGGCTGAAATCCAGAGAACTGTGTAGGTTGTGATGTCTCTCTGGGTATTTGCAAGGAGACAATGCAAAAAGATAAACACACAAAACTTTCTAACTAATGTTCATGTTTCTACATAACTGATGCTGTAAAATGTGTATTGTTTTTTATTTCAGATGCCCAGTTTGACCTAACCTATTCCCTGCTATTTGAAAGCCAATATCATTAATGGGAACGTGTGCCCCAATAGAACATCTACAGTTAATCTTCGCAAAAAGTCATTTGTTTACGAATATATGATAGAGGAAGCAAAAGCAATTAGTTGTGATTACCTAAAAATAATTGTGTAAAAATGGTGTAAAAATGCAAACCAAACGTTATATACAAACGGGGAAAAAAAATTACCATGGTTCAACTATGGCCTTGTGCAATGCCACTTAAATGGAAATGGGTTTGATCAAATTCAACTTATGGCGAATCCGGCAGCTGCATTAAGAGTTCATTAAGAATGTGCATACGCAAATAAACAAGATACAAGTGATCATATTCCACATTACGATCAAAACTGTTTCATGGTTAAGTTCTTGGAGAGAATGTCTCTCAGCTACGAACTGCATTGCACAGTTGCAGCTGAGGAATTGCACACATTTGTTGAGAACCAGTCAAAGAGCACAATAAAGGGCATGGTTATGGAGAAAGTTTCTACCCTGTCGGGGGGTGGTTCCACTTCTTGACTCCCAAGCATTGATGCCTGCCTGCGCTGGAGTATTACGCTTCTCAGGTAGATTCCTATATTCCATCAGTGATCCTCGATCTCCTTGTCCGGTCCAATAAGGATTCGATGGGATCTAGATATATTATGTCCATTCCGGTTCCCTGTGGCCCGAATATGCAGTTCCAGTTGGCATCACGAGGCTGAGCGCAGCCCGGAACAGACCTCCCAGTGAGAAATACTCCCCATGCCGGTGCCGGGAATCGAACCTGGGTCCTCGGCGACAATGACAGGTGCACTACCACTCTGCTCCGGAAGCAATCAGCCTGTTTAAAGGGTTTGTAAATTTTTTAAAAAAAATATGCAGTCAATAGGCACTTGGTGTACAATTTCCTGATTGCGTTTTATGCCCGCTCTTACTACATGCGGCACCACAGGTGGTGACACTGTATTGATAGATAGACTGAAGATGGAGCACCGGTGGAATGACATGACGGGGAAAACCGGAGAATCCGGAAGAAACTCGCCCTTGTGCAGCTTTGCCCACCACAAACCCCACACGCTGTCACCTGGGATTGAACCAGGGCCAATTGAACCTGGGGATGAATGGCGTGTTGTATATGATGAAGGGGTCAAGTACGTTTGGGAATTAACACGACGGTACTTCATTGAAGGTTCCCTTTCATCCCAAAACTACCAGTCTTACAAATGAAACACTTAACTTTATCGTCTTCATCTCGAAAACAAAAATATTCGTCCTCCCATTGAATTGTTTGTACTATTATATCTACTCCGCGTCATCCGCCTCTGACTAAGAGGTCTGGTGCTGCTTGGCTTGGTCAGTGGAGGGGGGATAAAATGTGTCGCTTGTTGAGTACCCCTGTTCTATATTCATTTTTGAAAGATGGTGCAGAAGGTATTGAAAACTGATTCCTTTATCTCCATTAAATATGTGTTTCGACTTGCTTGTGTATGGTACAGCTGCCGCAGGTGTAATTACAATATGGACGCAGTCGACATCATTGCTTAGTTTCTGTCTCGTTGTGAAAGTAAATGTTCCACATTGGTTAATTACGAACAAAAGCGGAAAGTGTAATTGCAAAACCTAGCATCAAAACTTTTCTCATCACATTCAATCCATATTTAATGCACAATGTTCACCATGAGGGAATATTTATTCTGATATTTCTTACGCCATGAAAAGCTTGGATATATGCAGAAAGAGAAATAATTAATTGAAGGAAATATTACATTTACTGGTGATCATATGCGTAAGTGTAATTAAGTGGCTATAAATGTATTACTTAATATCTCGTATTACTTACAATAAGCATCAGAGTGTGACATTTAAGGGGAGGCATCTGTGAAAATGACAAAAATCCACAATTTTTGTCACAATGATGTGAAAATTTGTATGTATGTGTGCCAAAGCATAACTAGAAGGTTTACCAAATTTCACTTTTCTATGTAACATAGTTTTTGCAAAAACCATTTTTATTCGTTTTTTTTGCTGCAATTTTAGGGTAGTATAGCAAATGCTTCTTATAAAATATTATTTGTTCTAAGTAAACTAAACTCTAGCTATATGTTTCCCTAGATTATGTCTACAAAATCTGGTATTTTTATTTGGCTATGTCAAACAGTTTTGGAGAAAAAAATATTGAATACCTCAATGTCCATTTTTTTTCAAATTATTAATAATTTTCAAAATAAAAATTCGATAACAATCAAACTACTCCATCTAGAGCATTTAAAATACCAAGTTTTATGAAGCAACTATCTAAAAACATGTGTGCAAAATTTAAAAGAAATCTATTAAGAACTGTATGAGAAGCTGCATTTTGAAGATTGAAAACTGTGAAAAAATAGAAAGCAGAGAAAAATGACTTTAAAGTTTTAAGTATATGACAACATACATACGCCATGGGCATTTAAATCATGGCATAACGGCCTTTTAAATGGGGATGAGGAGTAAACGACGGTAGATTCTGAAAGTACAAGGTACAGACATAATTTTAAGGCAAAAAACGAAAAATCGCATTTTTCGTCATTTTTGTCCAAATTTCACCGATGCCTCCCCTTAAGCAGATTTTGACAAGGCTGTGGTTCTGAACATTGTGCATTATTGTATCCTTTCTCTGAACGGACCCAGAACATTAGCATTATGATATTGGGATAACAATATACTTTTTTCCTCGAAAGCTAACTCTTCGTTAAAATCTGTACATAAACAGATATAAATCCATTTCTGGACAGTTATGCTTCCATAACTTTATTGTTATGCTTGTAAAATTTTAAAGGATTTCAAAACAATTGATGAGGTACTATATTCCGTAAAAAAGTAATCTTCAAAAACTCACGATTAAAGCACATGTTGGTTCATCGACGAAATCTGCACGTCACATTTCCAATGCGTTCTCCTATGCTTCTGCGTACTGTTCAAAATTAGACCGACAAACTTTTGGTGGGTGTGCGTTCCAACATTTACTTTGAACAGTAAAGCTGCGATTAACTGTATATAATGGGATGTTTGTTTTTTGTGTTCTGTGTTTGTTTCTTGGATTAAGGTTTTGTGCCTATGACGCTAACGTTTCTAGCGCTTGAACGAAGCACAGCAGAAAACAGAAAGGGCATACATAGCTGCAATATTGAAATTGTAAATTTGTAAAGCAAGCAGGGTTTGGGCAAGCGTGGTTAAAGGAATGTGTCTAGACGGGTGTGGCAGGTTAAAGCACGCGTCAAAAATAACTTTAAATAACATTAATGTGAGGCGGAATTGAACTCACATATTTTGTTATAGAAGGCAGTCCTCAAGTTACTGCGCCACTTTTTACTTTCTCTACTGTTAAGTAGGGGAAGTATTGTATTCCACCCAAAAATTCGATGTCGAGATTTCACCGGAAATATATGTTTTGAGGCCCTATGAATCCAAAAAAAGCATTTTTAGAAAAAGGTCCGTGTGTGTGTCTGTCTGTGTGTCTGTGTGTCTGTCAGTCTGTGGACAGCATAACTCAAAAACGAAAAATCGGTTAAAAGCCAAACTTGTTATTTAAGTTAAATGTTTTCAAGGATGCGACACGAAGATTTTGAAGAAAATAGCCCCACCCTACACTACCGTTTACATGGAAGATTTTTCGAAAATTTTGATTTTTTTGAAAATGGCTCTAACGATTTTGATTAAAATGTCATATGTTTGAGATATTTTGATGACAAATGAAATGTATATCTTGAATTTTCTGGCTATAGCCCCTGTAGTCGTATTTACTTTGGACGACTTTTGCATAACTGGTAAACCGTTAGAGATAGACCAAATTATAGTATACAAAAATGTAGATCTTGCTAAAATACACAATTTATGTCTCAATAAATTTTCTTGTAGGGTGAACCATTTCGGAGATATTCCTTGTTATGTGTGTGAGTTTCGGAAAACTTAGAATTTTAGCGAAATGCAACAACGTTGTTCATTTTTTTAAATGTCAATCGTGTAAAGAGAACGGAATCTCAAAGGTCAAAAAGATTTGACTGTCGCAAAAGGCCTGCTGTATTCTAATATCCCCCTTGCACCTACAAGGAAATAAGCAATAAGATAATTTGTACAAATGTTTACCTTAACTAACATGGAGATATAGGAATAAGAGTTTGTTAGAATGGTTAGCACAAGAGTAGAGAAAGTCATGTGAGTGCAACACATCACATTTTCTATGTACGTATTTATGTTCTACATACGTACTCATTTAGGCTTGTAGATTTTCTGGCTTTGGTACCCTAAACTTAAACACACAATTTGCTTCAAAATGACAATTGTAGTGCAATGTATATGAGAAAATGCAAGTGCATTGAAGATAGCTACACTTTGACCCTATTTGATTTGCATTTAGAAGACAGAGATAGGTAATGGGCTGCACACAGGGTCTCCAAGGTGGCTGGTTCGATTTCCAATAAGCCTAGGCTTTTCGGACCTCCGGGACATGTACTTGGCCCTCAAGTCGGTCGCTCGGTCGGTCGGTTTTAGCTCCAAGGCCTGGCTGAAGAACTTTGCCATCCCTGCCGTGTGTTTGACAGTTCTCCTTTATTTCATTACTAATGGCACAGGGAACGCGGAAGCAGCCAATGCCCTTACAAATATCACTACTTTTCAATAACGCGTCAAAAATGCCTTTTGAGCAGCGCCATCTGAACAACATACGGCCCCAATTTTAATCAAAGCTATGACTCTCAACTGGAAACCATCTTCTTGCGAATAATTTATATTTTCATACAGAGAATGGGAGGACTCTATTGCACACAGGAGGGTCGTTTGCCCTCAGAAGGGAATCATCAGTGTGTCTCATATTCCTAACTTTGTTGTGCCAATGCAAAAATTAATTGAAATTGCTTCCTTTTACCTTTACAGCTTCACAAAGAAAAAAAAAATCTAGCGAATGTGTACCCAAATGAAACATATTTGTAGCGAGTATGAAAAGTAATTGGTCGCTTACTTTCTTATGTTGAAGCCTACCGTTAAGAGCCCAAGTAATCTATTTTGTACTTTCTCTATCTTGTACAGTCATGGGAAAATGATGGAGCGTATTAGGAGTCTGTATCTTGAATTTGTATGTGCGAGAATGCAGACAAATGTGAGTGGTGATTCAACACAGTCTATTTGTGTGCGACAGGTCATAACATATGGAACAAATAATATAAATAAACTCAGCTGTATGTTGGAAATATCGACTTGTGTAAACCGCGCTGCAACACAACGTGAGACTTAGGAATATTCTGCTCTCCTTATGTGCTCAATCATTCTTTCCATGGCTGTACCTAGTAGGTTGAAATATTGTTCAAAAAATCGAAAACACATTTCACCACAAATAAATATTTTGAAACTCTCTGAATGAAAAGAAACATATTTTTAGAGAGAGATCCATCTGTGTGCATGTGTATGTGTGTGTGTGTGTGTGTGTGTGTGTGTGTGCGTGCGTGGGTGTAGTTTCTAATTTCTTATTTTATAGATAAAATGTCAGGGAGTACTTGTATATTTTTTAGATTTTTAACACATCGATTTAAATTCTATTTTTGGTTTTACAAAATATACCATAAAAAACAGTGCAAAATTTGTATGTAATAATGATTGATCGAAAGTTGTTAAAAGTGTTATATTTACCCTTTCCAGTGCGCCAAACCCCAACTCTCTGATTTTATATTACGGTGCGCGCAGAAATTGCTTAGTTTCTAATAGCCACAACTAAGCAAATACTTTAAAAATACGGGTCTCCTTATTTGATGCCTATTATTCATAAAAAAAATTGAACCTCCTACGAAAAAGTCGTGTTTTACGGGTGTGCCAATTAACGTGGATTGACCCATATATAAAATAGAAGTTATACAGTGCGAAAAAGCGAAAACAATCTCACTTTCCAAAATTCGAAAAAAAAAAAAAAAAAAAAAAATGAATGTGCGAATACGTCCTGCAGTGTTAGTTACCAAATCAGTAATTAGAGGCACTCATCGCTTCTCACCAAAGCGGCCCGGGTTCGATCCCAGGCAACCGGATGTGGGATTTGTGGTGAACGAAGCGGCGCTGGGGCGGGTTTCCTTCGGGTTCTCCGATTTCTCCCGCCATCTCATTCCACTGGTGCTCTATCTTCATTCCATGTATCATCAGTGTTACCGCCTGTGGTGCCGTATGTAGTAAAAGCGGGCATTAAGCAGAGTACCTTTAATTATTCGTTTGGAATTTTCAACACTTTGTCATGTTTAAGTGGTTTCGTGATGCAGTTGTTTCTGATGATGTTATGGAAGAAGTGTAGAACTTGAAGGCCAAAATTAGAGCGACAAGCTTTGGGAGCTGGTAGATAATATTATTCTAATCACTTTTTGTTAAGGAAAGTTTTTTGTTGCGGTGCTTCGTTTAAGCGGGGGCCCTAATGACCAAGTTGTCGACGGGCCCTTAAACCCAACACACTCACTCACTCGTTTAAGCGATAGACGAGTTAATGTCACAGATTACTGTCTCCCACCCAGTTTATGTATTTACGGCAAAATCAACAATGCAAATTAGTATTGCATTTATCTTAGGAAGGCACGCAATCTTAATCCAAGAAACAAACACAGAACACATAAACAAAACACAAACATCGCATTGTTTACAGTTAATCAGAGCTTTACTATTGAAAGTAAATGTTGGAACGCACGCCCATTGCGATTAACACAAAGAGTGCATCGGCGTGTCCTATTCTGCCGTACTCTTGCAAAGACACCAGCCATTTCTCTGGTTTGAAAGTTTGTCGGTCTAATTTTGAAATATCGACGTTTAACCTTGGCTGCAGGTCAAACGGAAATTAATGATTAATATTGGATTAATATTTAAACAAGCTAAACTTTTATGTTCAGTTTGACTAAACTTTAATGTCCCTGCTTAAACAGGGATTAACTATGTAGCTGTACATTCGTATATAATTTCCAAAAAATGTGTGTGTGTGTGTGTGTGTGTGTGTGTGTGTGTGTGTGTGTGTGTGTGTGTGTGTGTGTGTGTGTGTGTGTGTGTGTGTGTGTGTGTGTGTGTGTGTTCAACTGTCCATAGAAGGTACCTCTCGTTTGTGTGGAAAGGGGTCCTCCATGTTTAAGAATAACAAGCGAACTCGTTTAATTTTCGCAGATGGTTCTGACACTGGGCAGACAACTGACTCACCTTATACACCTCCTGGAGAGATGAATTGTCGGGGAGTAAACAGGGGAAAAATATGAGCTACACACAAAAGTAAATACAACTGTCATCTATTTCTTGTTGGTCATTTGGAACATACATATCAAACAATCATACAATTGATACAAACATTGTTTCATTCAGACTCCATGAAAACTGCCATTTCTGCAAAATGATCACAAGAGAATAATATTATAAGGGAAGTTACTCCGAAGTACTTTAAAATAAACTAATAAGGGCAGAAAGGCGCAAACATAATTACTTAATAGTCACCAGAAGTCTTTATTCCGAATTATTCCCTGCGTATGTATGATGGATGCCTTTTATAATTACCGATTTGTACTTTTATGTTCTCAATGCATTCCAAAAATGAAGATAATAAACGCGTGACTGGTGCTGCAAGGCCAATAAAAAACATAAAAGGATATCTGTCGACAACAGAGGTACTAAAACCTCTCCTCCCACATTCAATCAACCATTACGTCATAACGGAGGCCATCAACAGCCTCAACTATCGATATAAATCGCTATATCGCACATTAAGATTAAAGCAAATATTGAGCAGTCCGCGTCGGGCGAGAAGAGCTAATCTCCATTTAAAAGTGCGGGGAGATAAATTTGATTGTGTGCAACGTTTGAGAGCTTTATGACTGCTACTGAATGGAGTAGCAAAACAAACCGATATCAAGTAATTCTCCTATCTCTATATACATTATTATTAATTCAAAAACAGAGTTCTCTAAACGACATAGGTTTGCTTTGTGTACTGACATGGCCTTGCTACCTAACGTTAATATTATGTGCTCACTTCGGTATCTAGGTATAGTGATACGGAAATTCATTTGACACTGGCGGTATATCTAGTGATTCATTTGATGTCAGCAATCATATTCAATTTTAGACGAATAATTCGTAAATTAAAAGGGATGAAGTACTTCTTCTTCTTCTTCTTCTTCTTCTTCTTCTTCTTCTTCTTCTTCTTCTTCTTCTTCTACTTCTTCTTCTTCTTCTTCTTCTTCTTCTTCTTCTTCTTCTTCTTCTTCTTCTTCTTCTTCTGTGCCTGATTACCCTCCTATTATGTAGATCTTACACCCCCTAGGACTTACAAGCCAGTGCCTAGGCACAGGGACCTCATGACCAGACAGAGTGAAGACCTGGAAGCGGGTGGTCAGCCAAGCACCAGGTATGATAGTGAGGAAGAGGAAGACATGAAATGGAGGTGAAATCGGTGGTTTGAAGCCAAAATTGTGAACGCCATAATTATGGAAATAATAGTGCTTCACACGGCAGAATTAAATAACCGGGAAATGTTAAAATCGTCGCATGTATAAAAGGTACAGACCTGGGAACATCGTTCACGGTTCTAGTCATCAGAAGGGACATATAATAGAACAGACAAGTCATTAGTGGCAAGTTCCAGGTAATCAGACTAAAGCCCTGTAAGACCAATTTTCCTGGAAATCGCTTAGTGCAGGTGTGTTGAGCAGCAAAACAAGGGATGGTCACGTACGCTTCGGCGAAACACCGTTGCCAGTGTAGAGGTAATTAAGAAGTGAAAGGCATTGGTAGTGTCACGATGCTGGGTTTTTAAGGGGTAAATGCGAGGAAATTAGGGCAAACACAGACACTTGTCGCCCAGATCTCCGAGCGAACAGGTCAGTCAGAGGACTTGCATTCCGGATCCTCGAGTGTGAGGACACATTACATTTTACAGTAACAATCTTCGGTCTTAGTAAAGGTACAGCAACGACGTAACATTTCTAATAGCGATCGGCAAATCTCAAGCATTGTTTTGATTGAGAATAAAAGTGTTTCAACGGGACTTCTGGTTTTTATGTGAAAATACCCACGCATACCCAGAAATTAAGGTCCATGCAGAGTAGCCGGGGCAGAAACCACCTGATAGCAGCATTTCGCTTTAGGTGATACGGCGCCGCCGGGATGGAGTACCTACTTATTAATGTACAATAATAATAATAATAATAATAATAATAATAATAATAATAATAATAATAATAATAATAATAATAATAATAATAATAATAATAATAATAATAATAATAATAATAATAATAATAATAATAATAATAATAATAATAATAATAATAATAATAATAATAATAATAATAATAATAATAATAATAATAATAATAATAATAATAATAATAATAATAATAATAATAATAATAATAATAATAATAATAATAATAATAATAATAATAATAATAATAATAATAATAATAATAATAATAATAATAATAATAATAATAATAATAATAATAATAATAATAGCAATAACAAAGTAGAAGTAATAAATAATAACACTATTGAGATAAGTTAAAGCTAATAAAGGTAAACATAGGGGGTATGTTTGGGAACGAGAGTAGCGCCTAACGGACATTTTTGAACTTGTTTTTGGTTGCCTTACAAAGCATCACTAGCTATCTGTTTGTCTAAGGAGACAGATGCGTACCGTGCATCGCTCGTTCGAGAATTTGGGGAATGGAAATGATATCTACGGAGAAATTAAAAACGTTTATCATATTATACATTTTTAGTAGTGAATTATGGATTGTCAGTGAACAGTGAATTAGAATTTTGAAGATACCAGTGGTCGACAGATCCCTCATAAATGTAAACGTGTTCATTTTTCGTAATACCTCCGCTTACCCTGTGGTTAAGGCCTCAATTACTCAATCTGGCCGGGGAAGAATACCTACAAGAACTTCAGGTGTATTCCACAGCAACGGAGCGTAACATATGTGCAGGTATCACTCACTAATGGTCGGTGGTACTCCACGAGTACTCTTGTAACAATGTGTGTTACTAGCTGGCAACCATAAATGTACTTGTTACAACCAGGAACATCATCGTGTGATTGGAGAATTGCGACAGCGGAAGCCAGGTAACATTACGTATTGTCACCTCAACGTAGGGCTTCAAAATATCAGCAGTCGCTCCAACAGTGTAACAATGTTACAATGGAAAATTTCCGCACGGGTACCATATTCAATGTAAACATTCTATCCCCAACAATACAACGTTAGAGTTTTGTACATTACATTGCACAAGTGGCGGCTGACTTTGTTGGAATGAGGACCTTTTTAATCATCGGATTAAAACTGAAAAGGGCGTAGAGCAAAATGGCTGACGCTAATGTGGGAGATTCGCATTCGGAGGTCGGTACTGGTAAACCTACACTACACAAAAGTTGTACATCTCGTTAAAGCACATAATTTATGTAAAGTAATTCTTTTCTGTACAGGTAACCATTTTCGAGCTATTCCTTGGCATTTGTTTGAAATTTTAGATGCTTCAAATAGGAAGCAGTTGTTGGTTCTTTTTATGTCTAGGCCATGCAAAGAGTACGAAATGTCAAAACCATCACATAGCGACCAGGTCTTATCGCTTAAGCTTGCGGTACCCTCCTATTCCCATTGTACCTATTAGCAAGTATGTAGTACTACCATTCCTACAAAAGTTGTGAAGTAGATGGAGGAATATCGGTTTTAAGAATAGTTTGTATCTACATGGGAATGAGCAAATGCATTCTTTCTGCTTGTGTAACCGTTATACCCATGCATAAATTGGTTTATAATTTTTGTATAAAGGCTTAATAAATTAAATAAATCTGTGTTTTAGGTCATCGTTGGCACCCATTGTCATTTAAAGTACTCAATTTATAGATCATTATGCATTTTATGAAGCACTTTCCACGATCAAAATCCGGGTCCTGGAGATAGCAGACATCTTGAAGTGCAGCTCTGAGAAACGAAATGTTCCAGTTCACATTGATGTGCGCTGCAGTCGCTGACACACGCATCGCCGCTGCTCATTTGTTTTGAAACATCTGCCATGACGCCCTTGAAAACCAACCCGGCTGTGGCAATGGCCTATGGCCTTCCCCTCTACTGGAGTGTGTAAAAAGCTTTGTAGTGATAGAAATGCTGCAGGGAAAATAGCTTTTGAGAACCCGACGATTCGTAACGCACAAAATGCGAGCATCCCTGTGTTTCGTTTCGAATCCGATCAAATGACATTACATGAGAGGCGGTTCAGTATACAGCTGAAGGCGATAAAGCATGTCAGATTCGTTTGGAAAGCTCCTATTCTCCTTGCCATATATATATACGTACGTACGTACGTACATTCAGCGAATAAAGAACCTGGGAAAGCTGCTACAACTCTCTTTCACATGTTACATGCCTGAAATGAGCAATATGACACTTGCAGTTCACTTCGAGTCTGTGTGGGCAACTGGCTAATATTATACATATGTTTTCTTTGGCCTCCTTTTTTATTGTTTAAGTGGATGCTGGGCTAGATTTCGTTTAGAAGAACATGGCAGAAATTAATGCAAGCAATCCGTTTTCTATTTTATTTAAGGTTATGTTAGTGTTCTCTTCAACCTGCTGTATACTAATTAGATTCGACTGATTACGTAATATAGAGAAAGTTCGGGTACTATGGAAGACCATAAACATTTGCAGAAATTATCTTATTGCTTATTTTCTTGTAGGTTCAAGGGGAATATGGGAACACAATAGACTTTGAGCGATAGTCAGATCTTTTAAAGCTTTGAAATTCCATTCTCTTTGCACGGTTAACATTATCAAAAATGAATAACGATGTTGCATTGGACGAAAGTTTAAGTTTTTCGAAACTGACACAAATAACGATGAATATCTCCGAAATGGTTCACTCTACAAAAAAGTTTATCTGGACATAGATTGTGTGTTTTAGCGAGTAAGATTTTGTCTATCTATTACGGTTTACCAGTTATTCAAAAGTCATCCAGAGTAAATAGGACTACATAGGCTATACGCAGAAAATTCAAGATATACATTAGATTTTTGATAAAAATATCTTAAACATATGTCATTTTCATCAAATTTGTTAGTCATTTTTAAGAAGATCAATATTTTCGAAACATTTTCCATGTAAAGGATAGTTTAGGGCGGGGTAATTTTCTTCAAAATCTGCGTGTCGCATTCTTATAAGACATTAAACTTAAATAACTTAAATGCCAACTTTGATTCTTAACCGGCTTTTCGTTTTTGAGTTATACTGTCCACAGACTGACACACACACACTCATTCACTCACTCACTCACTCACTCACTCACTCACTCACTCACCCACCCACACACTCACCCACCCACTCACTCACTCACTCACTCACTCACACACACTCACTCTCACACTTACTCGCTCATTCATTCACTCACTCACTCACTCACTCACTCACACACACACTCACTCACTCACTCGCTCATTCACTCACTCACTCACTCACTCACACACACACTCACTCACTCACTCGCTCATTCACTCACTCACTCACCCACTCACACACTCACTCACTCACTCACACACTCACTCACTCACACACACTCACTCTCACACTTACTCGCTCATTCACTCACTCACTCACTCACTCACTCACTCACTCACTCACTCACTCACTCACACACTCACTCACTCACTCTCTCACTCACTCACTCGCTCATTCACTCACTCACTCACACTCTCACTCACTCACTCGCTCATTCACTCACTCGCTCATTCACTCACACACTCACTCACTCTCTCACTCACTAACTCACTCACTCGCTCACTCGCTCATTCACTCACTCACTCACACACTCACTCACTCACACACTCACTCACTCACTCACTCACTCGCTCATTCACTCACTCGCTCATTCACTCACTCACACACTCACTCGCTCACTCACACACTCACTCGCTCACTCACACACTCACTCACACAGTCACTCACTCACTCACTCGCTCACTCACACATTCACTCGCTCACTCACACACTCACTCGCTCACTCACACACTCACTCACTCCCTCACTCACTCGCTCACTCGCACACTCACTCACTCGCTCATTCACTCACTCACACACTCACTCACTCGCTCACTCACTCACTCGCTCACTCACACACTCACTCACTCACTCACTCACTCACACACTCACTCACTCCCTCCCTCACTCGCTCGCTCACTCACTCACTCCCTCACTCGCTCGCTCACTCGCACACTCACTCACTCGCTCACACACTCACTCACTCCCTCACTCGCTCGCTCACTCACTCACTCACACACTCACTCACTCGCTCACTCACACACTCACTCGCTCACTCACACACTCACTCCCTCACTCGCTCGCTCACTCGCACACTCACTCACTCACTCACACACTCACTCACTCACTCGCTCACTCGCACACTCACTCACTCGCTCATTCACTCACTCACTCACACACTCACTCACTGACTCGCTCACTCACACACTCACTCACTCACTCACTCGCTCACTCGCACACTCACTCACTCACTCGCTCACTCACACACTCACACACTCACTCACTCACTCGCTCACTCGCTCACTCACACACTCACACACTCACTCACTCACTCGCTCACTCGCTCACTCACACACTCACTCACTCACTCACTCACTCGCTCACTCGCACACTCACTCACTGACTCGCTCACTCACACACTCACACACTCACTCACTCACTCGCTCACTCGCACACTCACTCACTCGCTCATTCACTCACTCACTCACACACTCACTCACTGACTCGCTCACTCACACACTCACTCGCTCACTCACTCACTCACACATCTTTTTTCTAAAATGCTTTAGTTACATTCAGGGGGCCTCGAAACATATTTCCGACGAAATCTCGACATCGAATTTCGTGTGGAATAAAATAATTCTTCTACTTACTAGTGGAGGAAGTAAAAATTAGTATTTGTTATTAATTTTCGATAAAAAGCGTTCAATTGTTTATTACGGGTAAATGTCCCAATCAATAATTTTTTAAAGAGACAAATTTAGGGGAACAAGGGGCAAGACAGGGTGGCGAGGTAAGATGGGGAACGGCTCTATTTCCTAGTTAGGGTTCTGCCATCTTCAGGATATTATGTCAACTTCATCAGTAAACAGAAGCCATTGTTTCTACATCACGTAACCTGATTCCCACGTCGGATCCTGTGATATTTGTAAAGCATGTACAATGTTTACAATGATTTGCCGTGTTTTGTTACTTTGACGATGTTAATACATGCTGTAAGTTTACAAGTGATTTGTTTCCCAAATTGAAGAAACCACTCCAACATGTCAACAAAGTTTGGTGGACTAAAATCTGGACTGTATGGTGGACGGGGCGGTACTTGCCATCCATATTTCTCCAAAATCTCATTCACTGATACGGCAATGAGGGTGCCATCTGAAAACATGTCAGGCCCGTTAAAGACGTCCACTAGGTGACTCTGTTTGTTGCTGTGACGCAAGATCGTCAGTTTCACCTTCGAATTTAGTAAACTGCAAGGGTAGCATGCTTATTTACCAAGGCCTTGGTAGCTTCCCCTTCTTTCTCTCTCTTTACCCCCCCCCCAATGACAGCGGTGTTCATGCTACTAGCTGGACATAGGTATAACTAGGGCTCGGATTTTTAGGTAAATACGTATTTTTTTGGCGTCCTAATATGAACTTGAAACTGAGTTTAATGCTCTGGTTGTTTACAACGGAGCAAATATTTTAAGTTTAATTGCACATAAAATGCATATTTTCTGATATTTTAATGTAAACAAACATTGGGATATTCACATAGACAAATCGAATAAAGGAAACCTTTTTAAAACAATTTCACATTGATCGCATAAAAGCAGCAGCAAATAATTTTTAACAAGTCACCATCCACTACGCAAGCTGAATGTCGCAATTTGTTATCCATTATTAGAAGAGCTGATATGTTAGCTATAGCACCTATCTCTTCAGTAAACATCCTGATTACCTAGCTACATGAGCCTGCAAGATAAGAACAGGGAATTCCTTTACTACACGTGTTAGCTATAGCACCTATCCCTTCAGTAAACATCCTGATTACCTAGCTACATGAGCCTGCAAGATAAGAACAGGGAATTCCTTTACAGCACGTGTTAGCGCTAGTATATGCACCGATACTTGTTAAACTGCATAGTCAATTAGTCACTCGTGAATTCGCAAACATTATGCGGTATTCTAGTTGTCTTGTGTTGTGTTGACAAATTACATATCAACAGTTTGGAGTTCACAGTGGATTAAACATGCCTCCTGGAGTGAAAAGTAAGACAAATGCAACAATATACAGTGAAATTTAAAATATACTGTGTTAAGAAATGACTTGGCATACTTTCCCGCAAATCTTTGTTTCCTCTGGCATTCCACAAAGAAATTGGAATCAGTAGGAATGTCTTCGGGAGAAGCGGATGTGCAGAGAGAGGAGGAAAAACCGTCAAGGTTATTTTTGATCCTGCAGCACAAAGCTTAAAAACAAAATGCAAGGAAGTGTTGGAAAACAACAGTCCATTTAACATAGTGTGTAAAACTTGAAATCCGTTGGATGGGCAACATGAAGGAATTATTGATCTAATTATTGTTCTAATTGTTATGCTAGACTTACTTCTTGTTACGTGCAAGACACTAGTGTTCGTATAGTTCTGGGCGATCCCTTCCAGGAATCGTAATCTCTGGTGTGGCCATTCACATCTTAAACATATTTCATTTGTTTTAACACATATTTTTGACATTTTAGCACAGAAAATATCTGATGTGTTGCACTCACACGACTACTCTTCTCTACTCTTGTACTAACAATTCTTACAAACTCTTATTCCTGCATCTTCTTCATGTTAGTTGAGAAAAACATTTGCACAAATTATCATATTTCTTATTTCCTTGTAGGTACAAGGGGAATATGAGAATACAGTGGGCCTTGTGCGATAGTCAAATTTTTAAAGCTTTCAAATTCCACTCTTTTTGCACGGCAAACATACAAAACTGAACAATGATGTTCCAATTCACGAAAGTTTTAAGTTTTCTGAAACTGACACAAATAACAAAGAATGTCTCCGAAATGGTTCACCCCACAAAAAATTTATTTGGACATAAATTGTGTTTTAGCGAGATCTACATTTTCTGTATAGTAAGATTTTGTCTATCTGTTATGGTTTACAAGTTATTCAAAAGTCATTCAGAATAAACTATAGCCAGAAAATTCAAAATATAAATTTCATTTGTTATACAAATATCTTAAACATATAAATAACATTTTAATCAAAATCGTTAGAGCCATTTTCAAGAAAATCGAAATTTTCGAAAAATTTTCCATGTAAAGTGTAGTTTAGGGTGGGACTATTTTCTTCAAAATCTTTGTGTCACATCCTTGAAAGATATTTAATTTAAATACCAACTTTGGTTTTTAACCGACTTTTCGTTTTTGAGTTATGCTGTCCAGACTTGCAGACAGAAAGACAGACAGAAGCACACAGACACACACACACACACACACACACACACACACACACACACACACACACACACACACACAGTTTTTTTTTTTAATCTGCTTTTTTGGATTTAGGGGGTCTCCAAACATATATTTCCGGTGAAATCTCGACATCGAATTTTTGGGTGGAATACAACATTTTCCAAGTTTTTAGCACCGAAAACTCCTAGCCCTGGTTACAACTCGTACATAACTCGTCGGTATGATGAGTTGTGACGATATATTGAGTTACACTGTTGCTTGTTTCATGCCATGTCGTATACGTCAGAAGCTACAAGTCACGTGGCCAGATTATTGGTCTAAGGCAAGCTGGTAACACAGCTCAGCAAACTTCACAAGCTGTGCAAATTCACAGAAATGTAGTTAAGCCATTGACGCCCAATATATTTTATTTTATAAAATTAAGAAAAACGTATGTACTGTATTCGTTTAGCATACAGCAGGTGAACAATATACTTTGTTTGCCTTTTTATTCCCCCAGAGTCCCAAAATCATCCGGTCTATAAATAGACTGCTGGACGTTAACGGTATCAAAACATACTGTAATGATTTTATGATTAAACCTCATTTGTTAAAGCAATTAAAGATTATTTAAAGCCATACCACTTATTAACTAAAACATTTGTTGTGGTAAAAGCTTATATCAACTGTGCTAAGGTTCTGTGGAAGAGTGTTGCAGAATCTCAGGTGGCGTGCAATCCTTCAAGCTTGTTTTCATTTCTTCCCATTTTTCATTTGAAGCATGGCAATTTTATGGAATTTTTGTGTACTTGGAAACTCATTCATACTTTCTCTACTACGTATAGTAAGTAGAGTAAGTATTGTATTCCACCCAAAAATTCGATGTCGAGATTTCACCAGAAATATATGTTTTGAGGCACACGTGAATCCCCCCCAAAAAAGCATTTTTAGAAAAAGTCCGTGTGTGTGATTGTGTGTGTGTGTGTGCGTGTGTGTATGTATGCGTGTGTGTGTGCATGTGCGTGTGCGTGTGTGTGTGTGCATGTGCGTGTGTGTGTGTGCATGTGCGTGTGTGTGTGCGTGTGTGTGCGTGTGTGTGCATGTGTGTATGCGTGTGAGTGTGTGTGTGCGCGTGTGCGTGTGTGTGTGCATGTGCGTGTGCGTGTGTGTGTGCGCGTGTGTGTGTATGTCAGTCTGTGGACAGCACAACTCAAAAACTAAATGTCGGTTAAAAACCAAAGTTGGTTTAAGGTCTTTCAAGGATGCGACACGAAGATTCTGAAGAACATTTCTCCACCCTAAAGTACCATTCACATGGAAGATGTTTCGGAAAATTTTGATTTTCTTGAAAATAGCTCTAATGATTTTAATTAAAATGCCATATGTTTGATATATGTTTGTGACAAAAAAGGAAATGTAGGTATATCTTGAATTTTCTGGCTATAGCCCATGAAGTCCTATTTCCTCTGAATGACTTTTGCATGACTGTTAAACCGTAAGAGGTAGACGAAATCTTACTATACAAAAATGTAGATATCGCTAAAATACACAACTTATGTCCAAATAACTTTTTTATGTTTTTTGTTGTTGTACAGTGAACTATTTCGGAGATATGCCTTGTTATTGGTACGAGTTTTGGAGAACTTACTCTTCTGTCAAATATATGATCGTTATTCACTTTCTATATGTTAATCGTGCAAAGAGAACGGAATCTCAAGGCTTCAAACGACTTGTCTATCGCTCAAAGCCTACTGTATTCCCAGATTCCCCTTGTACCTACAAGAAGATAAGCAATATGATAATTTCTGAAAATGTTTATCTCAACTAACCCGAAGAGGATGTAGGAATAAGAGTTTGTAAGAATGGTTACTACAAGCGTAGAGAAAGTCGTGTGAATTAGCACATCAGATTTTTTATATTAAGTTTTTCGGTCTCAAAGTTTTGTTCTTTGGGTTCAGTTTTCAAACCTAGAGTCAGTCATTCGTCATTCGTGACTGTTTTCAGAGACAGTGAAATGTACTGCAACTGGGCCGGGAACATATTTCACATTTACTATAACTGAAGTGCTTCCTTCATCTTCGTGAGTCATGAGTCATGAGTCAGGCTGACTGGATCAGGAGGATATCCTCGCTTCAAAGAACACTGTTGAACACCAGTTCACTCTTTTTCGAACAGAGAAGCTGTAGAACACAAATAACATAACTGGCAAATGCTTGCATACTATTACACAAGTAACAATCTCGCCAGCGTTTTGTCAAGCAAGAGCTTCTGTGTGCTGATGTGAGATAACACTTGTGCCCAGCGGTCTATAAATAGATCGCTTGACTTTAGGATCATGTTTTGAGCATTAGAATTGGCACCTTCTCTGTGTGATACAATTACACGAACATTTATCGACAGTTTATAGTACTAGAGGAAGTTGGCAAGGAAACGTAACAAGGAAAAAAGCAATCATAGGCTTTCACAGGCACTGCAGTAAATTGCAGCTTATTATTGTAAATTAATAAACTACACAATATTATAGTTTTTAGGAGAGAATGTCTTCACATAATCAGATAACGCCAATGATGACCTACATGGTCGAAATAAGTATTGAGAATTCATGTAAACTAAAGAAAAAACTAATATCTGTAGCGGTCTGTAACTTGATCGCTGGTCGTTAGTAGTACTCAAGAAAGGTGGTTTTTCTAGGAGGCCAGGTGTGTCCACTCTTCCCGCTTCCCCTCTAGCAGCATATTGCAAATGTCATTGATCCCATCTCTTGCGAGACCCAGTACGACGATAAGAAACTGAGAGGTGCTCCCAAAGGGTGCACGTTTTGTGTGCTAGAACCTTAACCTAATTCACAACACGAAGAAAAGGTGAACACGCTGGTTTTACAATTCCTTTTTCACATGGCTGAAACCTGAGAGGTCCGCACAAGGAAAAGCGAGTTTCAGCTGCAAAAGAAGAGTAATCGTCTGGAAACAGTGTTTTTTCCTTTCTTCATTTCTTCAGGAATTCATAACAAAATGTAAAAAGAGAAGCAAAGGCTACACACGGAGGGGCACACCCAGTGCACTGTGCCCTTTATACATATATATTGGGGCGAACACCCCCAGGAGAAAGGGATGAACCGAAGGAACCGCAGGGTGCCACAGGGTGGCATGTTACAGAGACGCGCGGAAGTCACTAACAAGCGCTGAGACCTCCAGGTGCGCCAAGTAGCCACCATCCTGCGGGACCAGTGACATAGAGGCGTCCTCACCCACAGAGGATAGCGTCCATCCAACGCCACCTAGCGCCGACAAGAAAAATGTAGGTACTCATTCCTTTTTTTTTTTTGCCCATTTCCAATCATGTAACTCTGTTTCGCATAAGCTTTGCACTGTGAACATAAACACAATTTCAGGGGAAAATATATCTTGAAATATGCCATATCGGTGACGAACTGATGATAGTTATGTAACACCCTGTACTGGCGAAGTGTAATGTGTAGCATTCTTAGAATGATTGAAGTTTATGAAATACGAGATTATACCGCATTCATGTCATTGTATTAAATCAAATATATGCAAACTGTAAAATTCATTACGCATTGTTCTCGTGGACAAACCGCACCGGAACTGCGGTGTGCTCCAATTTCCGACCGTTTCAAATTAACAGCTCACTTGTTTTGCTCTTCTTTCTCGATTAAAGGTTAATGTAGGATAATTTACAGGCGATTGGTTTCGAGAGCAATTCTGGGATTTAATTCATAAATAGTCCAATTGGATAAAACTACGCTCATCACCGTGCTGCGTGAAATTATCTTAAAACAAAACAAAGCGGAATAGGTGTGTGATTTGCTTTCATATGGGGCTGCAATGAAACATCATTATATTTTCAATTACTTTATATTGCGACAAAACGCTTCTGCAGCAAGGAACCATTGCTCTTACCTGATTTCAAATGTGAAGTACAAGGGGGCGATCAGTCAGTGTGATCTTGTACATGAAGGTTGGGATGTGCAGTGGGGAGCGGGCCTATAATGAATACGAGGCATTTGGAACCTTGTTCCTTGATAATGTTCCTCACCAAGGACGGGAAGAAGCCGAAAGAAATCCATGACAGGATGAATTCCTTATCTTGTGATGCTTCACCATCCTGATACCAACCAAAGTTTTGCACCAAGCAATTTAAATGGGGCAGGGATTCGATTGAAGATCATCCACGTCCAAGTTGACCAGTGGAGGCATTTTCAATGGAAATGTGCCAAAAGTGGAGGACACGATTTTGGAAGATCGTCGTGTTAAGGTCAATATTATAGCCCATGAGCAGGGCATTTAAGAAGGCGAAGCTTTTAGCATAATTCATGCAGTCTTGATGACGTCAAAGGTCAGTTTCCGATGTGTGCCCAAATGTTTTCACCTGAGCAGAAAGTATGCCGCAAGTAGTGTAGTGAAGACCGTTCCGACACACTTATAGCAAACCGAGAAAACTTCTTCAGGGGATGAAGTCCATCTTCATGATCCAGAAACCAAACAGTCCATACAATGGAAACACAAGGGGTCTCCCACCCCCAAGAAATTTCGTGGGCAACAATCAGCCGGAACCGTCATGTCAAAAGTTTTCGGGACTCGGAAGATGTTCTTTTGGAACTCATGTCATCAAGACAACCATCACCAGAAATATCTACACTTCCACAGTCATATCTTTACGCGAGAATACCAAACGGAACTGTGGAAAGTTGGCAGCTGGTGTTCTACTGCTTCACGACAATGCATCTGCACACAAGTCTTGCATATCCAGGCTGCTATATAGGAGTGCTTTACCATCCATCCTGCAGTTCAGAACTGGCTCCCAGTGACTAGTTTCTGTTCATAGACCTTAACGTGGGTGATGACTTCCCGACGAAAATGCAGTCAAGGCAGCTGTGACAGGATATTTTCACACACAAGATGTTTAATTTTTTCTTAGGGTTGATGTCGACTCGCCGCTCCTACTATGCCCTCCTACGCAGAATGCTGCTTTCTGGTCTCCTGCTCCGGCTGCTCTGGCATGTGACTTTAATCTTAGGGTATGCGTGGATGTTTACGAATAAAACCAGAACTTCGTTGAAACACTTTTATTCTCACCAAAATAAGAAAGCGTGAGATTTGCCGATCGTTATTAAATTAGTTGAGTGGTTACCGTGTCTCTACTAAGACAGAAAATCGTTAATATTAACTATAATGTGTCCTCACACTTGAGGATCCGGAATAGAAGTCTCGTGACTGAAGATGTGGGCGACGAGTGTAGTGACCCGCCGGGTTCTGGAGGGCGACTCTCAACGACCCTTTCTCTCCGGGTTCTCGCAGGCAAGTAAGTGCCTTTGCGTTATGACGCTCTCTATAACTTTCACTTCCTAATTAGCAACAGGGTTTCAAAGAATCGACCATCCCTTGTTTTCCGGCTCACACCGGCGCTGAGCGATTTCCAGGAAAACTGGTCTTACCAGGTCTCGCTCGACTACCTAAAGCACGCCCCTAATGACTTGTCTGTACCTTTTCGTGCCTTTTGACAATTTTAGTCACAACTAATATTTCCAGATCTCGTACATTTATACACGTAACAATTTTAACATTTTCTGATTATCTAATTCCGCCATGTGATGCAGTATTATATCCATAATTATGGCGTTCACAATTTCGGCTTCAGGGTATTGAAGTGGTCTATGTGCGTTGCAGTCAAGGGGGATTATATTGAAAGATAATCAGGCAAGTTTCATTATCGGACTTAATTTTCATGCTCAGGCAGATAACTTATTGAACAACCCTCGCGAAAACATCTTTAATATCTTTCCCATTATTTCCAACGATTGACTCAGTCAAGAACTCTCCCTGAAGCTAAACATGGGAATGAAGGAAAAATACAATTAAAAATAATAAATGCAAGCACATAAATAAAAAATAGAAATATAGCGCGGGCCTACTTGACCCCGAGCCACCAACGGTGTTCTACCAGGACACGCGCCTAACGGAGGGTTAAAACGGTAATTTCGGCTCACGTTGGAGAAAGGCATAAATATTTTGATGGAATCGACAGCATTAAAGATGTGTTCAAAGGTGGTATGCTTTATGGACAGGTTCATTTTGACGGGCAGTGTGCATAGTAAACAGTGAGTGAAAGTGAGAGAGATAGAGCGACAGAGAGAGAGAGAGAGAGAGAGAGAGAGAGAGAGAGAGAGAGAGAGAGAGCAAAGGATGTTAATGTAGGAATGAAAAGGGAAAGGTTTAAAGAAAGAAGAATAGAGGAGGGTATGATTTGAGCGAAGGATTTGGCAGATGAAACCCTGAGCGACATAATCGTGGCCCATATCATTAAGGGATATTGTATACCCACAACACTTGAGGGGTATGGTCTATTTGTAGCAAATGCAACAGTACATTAAATCAGTAACTTTAACCATCCTTTCTGCTGTAAGCAATTACAAACATGCGATATCTTTATTTGATGAAAGAAAATGTATAATATGGCAGGATCAAAATGACATTGCCACTCATGTGTGTGGAAGTCGTTTAGGGACGGAAACAATAGTGCTAGCTAGTAGATAAGCTGCCTGCGTTATAAAAGGGAGTAGTTGCCACTTTGGCGTTTGGTGGAAATGTTGTATTGCTCTGCCCTTCAATTACATAAGCCAGACGTATAAAGATACTAAGGCTTCTGAACTGCAATCGTTAAACTTGGAATTAACGACTAGCTTTTCACACCTTGGATCCCATCAGTGGACATAAAAGTTTCAGGGAAACGTGGGAGAGCATTTCTTTCAAACAACGACTCACAAGATGTATTTTGCAGTGCCGAAGAGAAGAGAAGGAACAGGCACCTTACGATCAGCAGTAAACAACTTCCAGAGAAACAGTTGAACTTTAACAGCCCCATCACGTTGTTAAATTAAGAGTACTTGACTACGTGTTTAGTGATATACCTGTGCATAAATAAACTGTACCCTAGGATCATGAATCATATATCAACGAATACCGCTGCAAATCTACTGTCAAAGTAGTTTTGCTTCCTGATCAAACACTAAAACTTATGAAAGAAATACCTTTTGCTTAAGAGCAAAGAGACACTGCTCTCAAACCTCCAGGTATCAATTAACAAACGGAAACCAAGTTAACTGCATGGCAGTGTAGCCAGTGTGGCCTTTGCCACTCACTACAAAATCAACAGCACAGCTCTTCAAGTAGAAAGTTTGGTAATGTTCTTTAAGCAGACGCATTTGTCTTCTGTAGAGGACAGCGGGAGAAGTTCAACCTGGTTAGTATACAATAACAGTATAGAGGCGAAGCGGCTATTCTACGGGCGTGTGGGAAACTTGGGCGAGTGGGGAAGTCGGGCGAGTGGAGAAGTTGGGCGAGTGGAGAAGTCGGGAGAGTGGGGAAGTCGGGCGAGTGGGGAAGTCGGGTGGGAGGGGAACTCGAGCGAGTGGGGAAGTCGGGCGAGTGGAGAAGTTGGGCGAGTGGGGAACTCGGGCGAGTGGGGAAGTCGGGCGAGTGGAGAAGTTGGGCGAGTGGGGAAGTCGGGTGGGTGGGGAACTCGGGCGAGTGGGAAAGTCGGGCGAGTGGAGAAGTTGGGCGAGTGGGGAAGTCGGGTGGGTGGGGTAGTTGGGCGAGTGAGGAAGTCGGGCGAGTGGAGAAGTCGGGTGAGTGGGGAAGTCGGGTGAGTGGGGTAGTTGGGCGAGTGAGGAAGTCGGGCGAGTGCAGAAGTTGGGCGAGTGGAGGAGTCGGGTGAGTGGGGAAGTCGGGTGAGTGGGGTAGCTGGGCGAGTGAGGAAGTCGGGCGAGTGGAGAAGTCGGGTGAGTGAGGAAGTCGGCTGAGTGGGGTAGTTGGGCGAGTGAGGAAGTTGGGCGAGTGGGGAAGTCGGGTGGGTGGGGAAGTCGGGTGAGTGGGGTAGTTGGGCGAGTGGGGAAGTTGGGCGAGTGGGGAAGTCGGGTGGGTGGGGAACTCGAGCGAGTGGGGAAGTCGGGCGAGTGGGGAACTCGGGCGAGTGGGAAAGTCGGGCGAGTGGAGAAGTTGGGCGAGTGGGGAAGTCGGGTGAGTGGAGTAGTTGGGCGAGTGAGGAAGTCGGGCGAGTGGAGAAGTTGGGCGAGTGGTGAAGTTGGGCGAGTGGGGTACTTGGGCGAGTGAAGAAGTTTGGGCGAGTGAGGAAGTTCGGAGAATGAGGAAGTCGCCAGGTGAGGAAGGGTTTCGTGTGGGGAAGTCGGGCGAGTGAGGAACTTCGGCGAGTGGGGAAGTCGGGCGAGTGGAGAAGTTTGGCGAGTGGGGAAGTCGAGTGAGTGGGGTAGATGGGCGAGTGGGGAAGTCGGGCGAGTGGAGAAGTTGGGCGAGTGGAGAAGTTGGGCGAGTGGAGAAGTTGGGCGAGTGGAGAAGTTGGGCGAGTGGTGAAGTTGGGGCAAGTGAGAAAGTTCGGAGAATGAGGAAGTCGTCTAGGTGAGGAAGGGTTTCGTGTGGGGAAGTCGGGCGAGTGAAGAAGTTGGGCGAGTGGGGAAGTCGGGTGAGTGGGGTAGTTGGGCGAGTGGGGAAGTCGGGCGAGTGGAGAAGTTGGGCGAGTGGAGAAGTTGGGCGAGTGGAGAAGTTGGGCGAGTGGTGAAGTTGGGGCAAGTGAGGAAGTTCGGAGAATGAGGAAGTCGTCCAGGTGAGGAAGGGTTTCGTGTGGGGAAGTCGGGCGAGTGAAGAAGTTGGGCGAGTGGGGAAGTCGGGTGAGTGGGGTAGTTGGGCGAGTGGAGAAGTTGGGCGAGTGGAGAAGTTGGGCGAGTGGAGAAGTTGGGCGAGTGGTGAAGTTGGGGCAAGTGAGGAAGTTCGGAGAATGAGGAAGTCGTCCAGGTGAGGAAGGGTTTCGTGTGGGGAAGTCGGGTGAGTGGAGTAGTTGGGCGAGTGGGGAAGTCGGGTGAGTGGAGTAGTTGGGCGAGTGGGGAAGTCGGGCGAGTGGAGAAGTTGGGCGAGTGGAGAAGTTGGGCGAGTGGAGAAGTTGGGCGAGTGGTGAAGTTGGGCGAGTGGAGAAGTTGGGCGAGTGGGGAAGTCGAGTGAGTGGGGTAGATGGGCGAGTGGGGAAGTCGGGCGAGTGAAGAAGTTGGGCGAGTGGGGAAGTCGGGCGAGTGAAGAAGTTGGGCGAGTGGGGAAGTCGGGTGAGTCGGGTAGTTGGGCGAGTGGGGAAGTCGGGCGAGTGAAGAAGTTGGGCGAGTGGGGAAGTTGGGCGAGTGGGGAAGTCGAGTGAGTGGGGTAGATGGGCGAGTGGGGAAGTCGGGCGAGTGAAGAAGTTGGGCGAGTGGGGAAGTCGGGCGAGTGAAGAAGTTGGGCGAGTGGGGAAGTCGGGTGAGTCGGGTAGTTGGGCGAGTGGAGAAGTTGGGCGAGTGGGGAAGTTGGGCGAGTGGAGAAGTTGGGCGAGTGGGGAAGTTGGGCGAGTGGAGAAGTTGGGCGAGTGGGGTAGCTGGGCGAGTGAGGAAGTCGGGCGAGTGGAGAAGTCGGGTGAGTGAGGAAGTCGGCTGAGTGGGGTAGTTGGGCGAGTGAGGAAGTTGGGCGGGTGGGGAAGTCGGGTGGGTGGGGAAGTCGGGTGAGTGGGGTAGTTGGGCGAGTGGGGAAGTTGGGCGAGTGGGGAAGTCGGGTGGGTGGGGAACTCGAGCGAGTGGGGAAGTCGGGCGAGTGGGGAACTCGGGCGAGTGGGAAAGTCGGGCGAGTGGAGAAGTTGGGCGAGTGGGGAAGTCGGGTGAGTGGAGTAGTTGGGCGAGTGAGGAAGTCGGGCGAGTGGAGAAGTTGGGCGAGTGGTGAAGTTGGGCGAGTGGGGTACTTGGGCGAGTGAAGAAGTTTGGGCGAGTGAGGAAGTTCGGAGAATGAGGAAGTCGCCAGGTGAGGAAGGGTTTCGTGTGGGGAAGTCGGGCGAGTGAGGAACTTCGGCGAGTGGGGAAGTCGGGCGAGTGGAGAAGTTTGGCGAGTGGGGAAGTCGAGTGAGTGGGGTAGATGGGCGAGTGGGGAAGTCGGGCGAGTGGAGAAGTTGGGCGAGTGGAGAAGTTGGGCGAGTGGAGAAGTTGGGCGAGTGGAGAAGTTGGGCGAGTGGTGAAGTTGGGGCAAGTGAGAAAGTTCGGAGAATGAGGAAGTCGTCTAGGTGAGGAAGGGTTTCGTGTGGGGAAGTCGGGCGAGTGAAGAAGTTGGGCGAGTGGGGAAGTCGGGTGAGTGGGGTAGTTGGGCGAGTGGGGAAGTCGGGCGAGTGGAGAAGTTGGGCGAGTGGAGAAGTTGGGCGAGTGGAGAAGTTGGGCGAGTGGTGAAGTTGGGGCAAGTGAGGAAGTTCGGAGAATGAGGAAGTCGTCCAGGTGAGGAAGGGTTTCGTGTGGGGAAGTCGGGCGAGTGAAGAAGTTGGGCGAGTGGGGAAGTCGGGTGAGTGGGGTAGTTGGGCGAGTGGGGAAGTCGGGCGAGTGGAGAAGTTGGGCGAGTGGAGAAGTTGGGCGAGTGGTGAAGTTGGGGCAAGTGAGGAAGTTCGGAGAATGAGGAAGTCGTCCAGGTGAGGAAGGGTTTCGTGTGGGGAAGTCGGGTGAGTGGAGTAGTTGGGCGAGTGGGGAAGTCGGGTGAGTGGAGTAGTTGGGCGAGTGGGGAAGTCGGGCGAGTGGAGAAGTTGGGCGAGTGGAGAAGTTGGGCGAGTGGAGAAGTTGGGCGAGTGGTGAAGTTGGGCGAGTGGAGAAGTTGGGCGAGTGGGGAAGTCGAGTGAGTGGGGTAGATGGGCGAGTGGGGAAGTCGGGCGAGTGAAGAAGTTGGGCGAGTGGGGAAGTCGGGCGAGTGAAGAAGTTGGGCGAGTGGGGAAGTCGGGTGAGTCGGGTAGTTGGGCGAGTGGGGAAGTCGGGCGAGTGAAGAAGTTGGGCGAGTGGGGAAGTCGGGTGAGTCGGGTAGTTGGGCAAGTGGAGAAGCCGGGCGAGTGGTGAAGTTGGGCGAGTGGGGAAGTTGGGCGAGTGGGGTAGTTGGGGCAAGTGAGGAAGTTCGGAGAATGAGGAAGTCGTCCAGGTGAGGAAGGGTTTCGTGTGGGGAAGTCGGGCGAGTGGAGAAGTTGGGCGAGTGGGGAAGTCGGGTGAGTGGGGTAGTTGGGCGAGTGGGGAAGTCGGGCGAGTGAAGAAGTTTGGGCAAGTGAGGAAGTTCGGAGAATGAGGAAGTCGTCCAGGTGAGGAAGGGTTTCGTGTGGGGAAGTCGGGCGAGTGGAGAAGTTGGGCGAGTGGGGAAGTCGGGCGAGTGGAGAAGTTGGGCGAGTGGGGAAGTCGGGTGAGTGGGGTAGTTGGGCGAGTGGGGAAGTCGGGCGAGTGAAGAAGTTTGGGCAAGTGAGGAAGTTCGGAGAATGAGGAAGTCGTCCAGGTGAGGAAGGGTTTCGTGTGGGGAAGTCGGGCGAGTGAAGAAGTTGAACGATTCTGTGGAAGATACTTAAGAGCTTTTATTATCTGGCAATGGGCATTGTAGTGCCTGGCCATGATGGCGACCAGGACTATTAACGTACGAAGAAAAATATTAGTAGCTTTGTTTATAAAGATAGGGATTGAGTCTCGAAGGAAGCCTGGAGCCTCGGCTACTATACGCTTCTTGCTTGTATTCAGTTTTAGTATGATGTGTTTCCCCGTTATTATCAGATACACACATGTGGTAAACTGCAGGCACGGTAGGCTTTGGAAACTGGTAGGTACCTGTTTGGTGCACGTAATGTAATATGCAACAGATGCGTATTTAACATTAATTTGAACTTTGGCACTATACCAGGGTGGCTACTGGAGGGTAAAGATCTGCGTAACAACCAAGAATCTTGCATTTTATTAGAACTGTATCACCGCGAAGGTGCAGGAAGTATTGGAAACACCATTACTGTGATACACAGTGGAATTGAGTTTCAGTGCACCGCGTATGGAGGGCAACTTTCTTTTTCTTTTTTGGACGTAACAAGAAAACATTTTAGACAGTACGAGGGTGTATAAAAATAACCAGAATTATTTTTTAGTGGCATATACTGCTCGTTTTTATTCAAATTCCATTTCAGACCTTAAACGTAATCGCCCTCGGATACATGACGATTCCAGCCTTCAGTCCAATGTTGAAAACACTCCATGAAGTCCCTTTAAGATAGGACATGGAGTACACGTGAGATTTTCTTGTTTAGCTCTCGATCAGCCTGGAAATAAGGACGCAGAAGCACTGTACTAGGTCCGGAGAGTAAGGTAGATGTGGCAGAACCTCTATGACTAACTCAGTGAACCTTGATGGTGCAATGACACGCCATCGCTCGGCGCTAGGTCCGGAGAGTAAGGTAGATGTGGCAGCACCTCTATGACTAACTCAGTGAACCTTGATGGTGCAATGACACGCCATCGCTCGGCGCTAGGTCCGGAAAGTAAGGTAGATGTGGCAGCACCTCTATGACTAACTCAGTGAACCTTGATGGTGCAATGACACGCCATCGCTCGGCGCTAGGTCCGGAGAGTAAGGTAGATGTGGCAGCACCTCTATGACTAACTCAGTGAACCTTGATGGTGCAATGACACGCCATCGCTCGGCGCTAGGTCCGGAGAGTAAGGTAGATGTGGCAGCACCTCTATGACTAACTCAGTGAACCTTGATGGTGCAATGACACGCCATCGCTCGGCGCTAGGTCCGGAGAGTAAGGTAGATCTGGCAGCACCTCTATGACTAACTCAGTGAACCTTGATGGTACAATGACACGCCATCGCTCGGCGCTAGGTCTGGAGAGTAAGGTAGATGTGGCAGCACCTCTATGACTAACTCAGTGAACCTTGATGGTGCAATGACACGCCATCGCTCGGCGCTAGGTCCGGAGAGTAAGGTAGATGTGGCAGCACCTCTATGACTAACTCAGTGAACCTTGATGGTGCAATGACACGCCATCGCTCGGCGCTAGGTCCGGAGAGTAAGGTAGATGTGGCAGCATCTCTATGACTAACTCAGTGAACCTTGATGGTGCAATGACACGCCATCGCTCGGCGCTAGGTCCGGAGAGTAAGGTAGATGTGGCAGCATCTCTATGACTAACTCAGTGAACCTTGATGGTGCAATGACACGCCATCACTCGGCGCTAGGTCCGGAGAGTAAGGTAGATGTGGCAGCATCTCTATGACTAACTCAGTGAACCTTGATGGTGCAATGACACGCCATCGCTCGGCGCTAGGTCCGGAGAGTAAGGTAGATGTGGCAGCATCTCTATGACTAACTCAGTGAACCTTGATGGTGCAATGACACGCCATCACTCGGCGCTAGGTCCGGAGAGTAAGGTAGATGTGGCAGCACCTCTATGACTAACTCAGTGAACCTTGATGGTGCAATGACACGCCATCGCTCGGCGCTAGGTCCGGAGAGTAAGGTAGATGTGGCAGCATCTCTATGACTAACTCAGTGAACCTTGATGGTGCAATGACACGCCATCACTCGGCGCTAGGTCCGGAGAGTAAGGTAGATGTGGCAGCACCTCTATGACTAACTCAGTGAACCTTGATGTTGCAATGACACGCCATCACTCGGCGCTAGGTCCGGAGAGTAAGGTAGATGTGGCAGCACCTCTATGACTAACTCAGTGAACCCTGATGGTGCAATGACACGCCATCGCACGGCGCTAGGTCCGGAGAGTAAGGTAGATGTGGCAGCATCTCTATGACTAACTCAGTGAACCTTGATGGTGCAATGACACGACATCGCTCGGCGCTAGGTCCGGAGAGTAAGGTAGATGTGGCAGCACCTCTATGACTAACTCAGTGAACCTTGATGGTGCAATGACACGACATCGCTCGGCGCTAGGTCCGGAGAGTAAGGTAGATGTGGCAGCACCTCTATGACTAACTCAGTGAACCTTGATGGTGCAATGACACGACATCGCTCGGCGCTAGGTCCGGAGAATAAGGTAGATGTGGCAGCACCTCTATGACTAACTCAGTGAACCTTGATGGTGCAATGACACGCCATCGCTCGGCGCTAGGTCCGGAGAGTAAGGTAGATGTGGCAGCACCTCTATGACTAACTCAGTGAACCTTGATGGTGCAATGACACGCCATCGCTCGGCGCTAGGGCCGGAGAATAAGGTAGATGCGGCAGCACCTCTGTGACTAACTCAGTGAACCTTGATAGTACAATGACACGACATCGCTTCGCTAGGTCCGGAGAATAAGGTAGATGTGGCAGCACCTCTGTGACTAACTCAGTGAACCTTGATGGTACAATGACACGACATCGCTGCGCTAGGTCCGGAGAATAAGGTAGATGTGGCAGCACCTCTGTGACTAACTCAGTGTACCTGGATGGTGCAATGACACGACATCACTGCGCTAGGTCCGGAGAGTAAGGTAGATGTGGCAGCACCTCTGTGACTAACTCAGTGAACCTTGATGGTACAACGACACGACATCACTGCGCTAGGTCCGGAGAGTAAGGTAGGTGTGGCAGCACCTCTGTGACTAACTCAGTGAACCTTGATGGTGCAATGACACGCCATCGCTCGGCGCTAGGTCCGGAGAGTAAGGTAGATGTGGCAGCACCTCTATGACTAACTCAGTGACCCTTGATGGTACAATGAGACGACATCGCTGCGCTAGGTCCGGAGAGTAAGGTAGATGTGGCAGCACCTCTATGACTAACTCAGTGAACCTTGATGGTGCAATGACACGCCATCGCTCGGCGCTAGGTCCGGAGGGTAAGGTAGATGTGGCAGCACCTCTATGACTAACTCAGTGACCCTTGATGGTACAATGACACGACATCGCTCGGCGCTAGGTCCGGAGAGTAAGGTAGATGTGGCAGCACCTCTATGACTAACTCAGTGAACCTTGATGGTGCAATGTCACGACATCGCACGGCCCTAGGTCCGGAGAGTAAGGTAGATGTGGCAGCACCTCTATGACTAACTCAGTGACCCTTGATGGTACAATGACACGACATTGCACGGCGCTAGGTCCGGAGAGTAAGGTAGATGTGGCAGCACCTCTATGACTAACTCAGTGAACCTTGATGGTGCAATGACACGACATCGCACGGCGCTAGGTCCGGAGAGTAAGGTAGATGTGGCAGCACCTCTATGACTAACTCAGTGAACCTTGATAGTACAATGACACGACATCGCTTCGCTAGGTCCGGAGAATAAGGTAGATGTGGCAGCACCTCTGTGACTAACTCAGTGAACCTTGATGGTACAATGACACGACATCGCTGCGCTAGGTCCGGAGAATAAGGTAGATGTGGCAGCACCTCTGTGACTAACTCAGTGTACCTGGATGGTGCAATGACACGACATCACTGCGCTAGGTCCGGAGAGTAAGGTAGATGTGGCAGCACCTCTGTGACTAACTCAGTGAACCTTGATGGTGCAACGACACGACATCACTGCGCTAGGTCCGGAGAGTAAGGTAGGTGTGGCAGCACCTCTGTGACTAACTCAGTGAACCTTGATGGTACAATGACACGATATCACTGCGCTAGGTCCGGAGAGTAAGGTAGATGTGGCAGCACCTCTATGACTAACTCAGTGACCCTTGATGGTACAATGACACGACATCGCTGCGCTAGGTCCGGAGAGTAAGGTAGATGTGGCAGCACCTCTATGACTAACTCAGTGAACCTTGATGGTGCAATGACACGCCATCGCTCGGCGCTAGGTCCGGAGGGTAAGGTAGATGTGGCAGCACCTCTATGACTAACTCAGTGACCCTTGATGGTACAATGACACGACATCGCTCGGCGCTAGGTCCGGAGGGTAAGGTAGATGTGGCAGAACCCCTATGACTAACTCAGTGAACCTTGATGGTACAATGACACGACATCGCTCGGCGCTAGGTCCGGAGAATAAGGTAGATGTGGCAGCACATCTATGACTAACTCAGTGAACCTTGATGGTACAATGACACGACATCGCTGCGCTAGGTCCGGAGAATAAGGTAGATGTGGCAGCACCTCTATGACTAACTCAGTGAACCTTGATGGTGCAATGACACGACATTGCACGGCGCTAGGTCCGGAGAGTAAGGTAGATGTGGCAGCACCTCTATGACTAACTCAGTGAACCTTGATGGTGCAATGACACGACATCGCTCGGCGCTAGGTCCGGAGAATAAGGTAGATCTGGCAGCACCTCTATGACTAACTCAGTGAACCTTGATGGTGCAATGACACGCCATCACTGCGCTAGGTCCGGAGAATAAGGTAGATGTGGCAGCACCTCTATGACTAACTCAGTGAACCTTGATGGTGCAATGACACGACATCGCTGCGCTAGGTCCGGAGAATAAGGTAGATGTGGCAGCACCTCTGTGACTAACTCAGTGTACCTGGATGGTGCAATGACACGACATCACTGCGCTAGGTCCGGAGAGTAAGGTAGATGTGGCAGCACCTCTGTGACTAACTCAGTGAACCTTGATGGTGCAACGACACGACATCACTGCGCTAGGTCCGGAGAGTAAGGTAGGTGTGGCAGCACCTCTGTGACTAACTCAGTGAACCTTGATGGTACAATGACACGATATCACTGCGCTAGGTCCGGAGAGTAAGGTAGATGTGGCAGCACCTCTATGACTAACTCAGTGACCCTTGATGGTACAATGACACGACATCGCTGCGCTAGGTCCGGAGAGTAAGGTAGATGTGGCAGCACCTCTATGACTAACTCAGTGAACCTTGATGGTGCAATGACACGCCATCGCTCGGCGCTAGGTCCGGAGGGTAAGGTAGATGTAGCAGCACCTCTATGACTAACTCAGTGACCCTTGATGGTACAATGACACGACATCGCTCGGCGCTAGGTCCGGAGGGTAAGGTAGATGTGGCAGCACCCCTATGACTAACTCAGTGAACCTTGAGGGTACAATGACACGACATCGCTCGGCGCTAGGTCCGGAGAATAAGGTAGATGTGGCAGCACATCTATGACTAACTCAGTGAACCTTGATGGTACAATGACACGACATCGCTGCGCTAGGTCCGGAGAATAAGGTAGATGTGGCAGCACCTCTATGACTAACTCAGTGAACCTTGATGGTGCAATGACACGACATCGCTCGGCGCTAGGTCCGGAGAATAAGGTAGATGTGGCAGCACCTCTATGACTAACTCAGTGAACCTTGATGGTGCAATGACACGCCATCGCTCGGCGCTAGGTCCGGAGAGTAAGGTAGATGTGGCAGCACCTCTATGACTAACTCAGTGAACCTTGATGGTGCAATGACACGCCATCGCTCGGCGCTAGGGCCGGAGAATAAGGTAGATGCGGCAGCACCTCTGTGACTAACTCAGTGAACCTTGATAGTACAATGACACGACATCGCTTCGCTAGGTCCGGAGAATAAGGTAGATGTGGCAGCACCTCTGTGACTAACTCAGTGAACCTTGATGGTACAATGACACGACATCGCTGCGCTAGGTCCGGAGAATAAGGTAGATGTGGCAGCACCTCTGTGACTAACTCAGTGTACCTGGATGGTGCAATGACACGACATCACTGCGCTAGGTCCGGAGAGTAAGGTAGATGTGGCAGCACCTCTGTGACTAACTCAGTGAACCTTGATGGTACAACGACACGACATCACTGCGCTAGGTCCGGAGAGTAAGGTAGGTGTGGCAGCACCTCTGTGACTAACTCAGTGAACCTTGATGGTGCAATGACACGCCATCGCTCGGCGCTAGGTCCGGAGAGTAAGGTAGATGTGGCAGCACCTCTATGACTAACTCAGTGACCCTTGATGGTACAATGAGACGACATCGCTGCGCTAGGTCCGGAGAGTAAGGTAGATGTGGCAGCACCTCTATGACTAACTCAGTGAACCTTGATGGTGCAATGACACGCCATCGCTCGGCGCTAGGTCCGGAGGGTAAGGTAGATGTGGCAGCACCTCTATGACTAACTCAGTGACCCTTGATGGTACAATGACACGACATCGCTCGGCGCTAGGTCCGGAGAGTAAGGTAGATGTGGCAGCACCTCTATGACTAACTCAGTGAACCTTGATGGTGCAATGTCACGACATCGCACGGCCCTAGGTCCGGAGAGTAAGGTAGATGTGGCAGCACCTCTATGACTAACTCAGTGACCCTTGATGGTACAATGACACGACATTGCACGGCGCTAGGTCCGGAGAGTAAGGTAGATGTGGCAGCACCTCTATGACTAACTCAGTGAACCTTGATAGTACAATGACACGACATCGCTTCGCTAGGTCCGGAGAATAAGGTAGATGTGGCAGCACCTCTGTGACTAACTCAGTGAACCTTGATGGTACAATGACACGACATCGCTGCGCTAGGTCCGGAGAATAAGGTAGATGTGGCAGCACCTCTGTGACTAACTCAGTGTACCTGGATGGTGCAATGACACGACATCACTGCGCTAGGTCCGGAGAGTAAGGTAGATGTGGCAGCACCTCTGTGACTAACTCAGTGAACCTTGATGGTGCAACGACACGACATCACTGCGCTAGGTCCGGAGAGTAAGGTAGGTGTGGCAGCACCTCTGTGACTAACTCAGTGAACCTTGATGGTACAATGACACGATATCACTGCGCTAGGTCCGGAGAGTAAGGTAGATGTGGCAGCACCTCTATGACTAACTCAGTGACCCTTGATGGTACAATGACACGACATCGCTGCGCTAGGTCCGGAGAGTAAGGTAGATGTGGCAGCACCTCTATGACTAACTCAGTGAACCTTGATGGTGCAATGACACGCCATCGCTCGGCGCTAGGTCCGGAGGGTAAGGTAGATGTGGCAGCACCTCTATGACTAACTCAGTGACCCTTGATGGTACAATGACACGACATCGCTCGGCGCTAGGTCCGGAGGGTAAGGTAGATGTGGCAGCACCCCTATGACTAACTCAGTGAACCTTGATGGTACAATGACACGACATCGCTCGGCGCTAGGTCCGGAGAATAAGGTAGATGTGGCAGCACATCTATGACTAACTCAGTGAACCTTGATGGTACAATGACACGACATCGCTGCGCTAGGTCCGGAGAATAAGGTAGATGTGGCAGCACCTCTATGACTAACTCAGTGAACCTTGATGGTGCAATGACACGACATTGCACGGCGCTAGGTCCGGAGAGTAAGGTAGATGTGGCAGCACCTCTATGACTAACTCAGTGAACCTTGATGGTGCAATGACACGACATCGCTCGGCGCTAGGTCCGGAGAATAAGGTAGATCTGGCAGCACCTCTATGACTAACTCAGTGAACCTTGATGGTGCAATGACACGCCATCACTGCGCTAGGTCCGGAGAATAAGGTAGATGTGGCAGCACCTCTATGACTAACTCAGTGAACCTTGATGGTGCAATGACACGACATTGCACGGCGCTAGGTCCGGAGAATAAGGTAGATGTGGCAGCACCTCTATGACTAACTCAGTGACCCTTGATGGTACAATGACACGACATCGCTCGGCGCTAGGTCCGGAGGGTAAGGTAGATGTGGCAGCACCCCTATGACTAACTCAGTGAACCTTGATGGTACAATGACACGACATCGCTCGGCGCTAGGTCCGGAGAATAAGGTAGATGTGGCAGCACATCTATGACTAACTCAGTGAACCTTGATGGTACAATGACACGACATCGCTGCGCTAGGTCCGGAGAATAAGGTAGATGTGGCAGCACCTCTATGACTAACTCAGTGAACCTTGATGGTGCAATGACACGACATTGCACGGCGCTAGGTCCGGAGAGTAAGGTAGATGTGGCAGCACCTCTATGACTAACTCAGTGAACCTTGATGGTGCAATGACACGACATCGCTCGGCGCTAGGTCCGGAGAATAAGGTAGATCTGGCAGCACCTCTATGACTAACTCAGTGAACCTTGATGGTGCAATGACACGCCATCACTGCGCTAGGTCCGGAGAATAAGGTAGATGTGGCAGCACCTCTATGACTAACTCAGTGAACCTTGATGGTGCAATGACACGACATTGCACGGCGCTAGGTCCGGAGAATAAGGTAGATGTGGCAGCACCTCTATGACTAACTCAGTGAACCTTGATGGTGCAATGACACGACATCGCTCGGCGCTAGGTCCGGAGAATAAGGTAGATGTGGCAGCACCTCTATGACTAACTCAGTGAACCTTGATGGTGCATTGACACGACATTGCACGGCGCTAGGTCCGGAGAGTAAGGTAGATGTGGCAGCACCTCTATGACTAACTCAGTGAACCTTGATGGTACAATGACACGACATCACTGCGCTAGGTCCGGAGAATAAGGTAGATGTGGCAGCACCTCTATGACTAACTCAGTGAACCTTGATGGTACAATGACACGCCATCGCTCGGCGCTAGGTCCGGAGAATAAGGTAGATGTGGCAGCACCTCTATGACTAACTCAGTGAACCTTGATGGTGCAATGACACGACATCGCTGCGCTAGGTCCGGAGAATAAGGTAGATGTGGCAGCACCTCTATGACTAACTCAGTGAACCTTGATGGTGCAATGACACGCCATCGCTCGGCGCTAGGTCCGGAGGGTAAGGTAGATGTGGCAGCACCTCTATGACTAACTCAGTGACCCTTGATGGTACAATGACACGACATCGCTCGGCGCTAGGTCCGGAGAGTAAGGTAGATGTGGCAGCACCTCTATGACTAACTCAGTGAACCTTGATGGTGCAATGACACGACATCGCTCGGCGCTAGGTCCGGAGAGTAAGGTAGATGTGGCAGCACCTCTATGACTAACTCAGTGAACCTTGATGGTGCAATGACACGACATCATTCGGCGCTAGGTCCGGAGAATAAGGTAGATGTGGCAGCACCTCTATGACTAACTCAGTGAACCTTGATGGTGCAATGACACGCCATCGCTCGGCGCTAGGTCCGGAGAGTAAGGTAGATGTGGCAGCACCTCTATGACTAACTCAGTGAACCTTGATGGTGCAATGACACGCCATCGCTCGGCGCTAGGGCCGGAGAATAAGGTAGATGCGGCAGCACCTCTGTGACTAACTCAGTGAACCTTGATAGTACAATGACACGACATCGCTTCGCTAGGTCCGGAGAATAAGGTAGATGTGGCAGCACCTCTGTGACTAACTCAGTGAACCTTGATGGTACAATGACACGACATCGCTTCGCTAGGTCCGGAGAATAAGGTAGATGTGGCAGCACCTCTGTGACTAACTCAGTGTACCTGGATGGTGCAATGACACGACATCACTGCGCTAGGTCCGGAGAGTAAGGTAGATGTGGCAGCACCTCTGTGACTAACTCAGTGAACCTTGATGGTACAACGACACGACATCACTGCGCTAGGTCCGGAGAGTAAGGTAGGTGTGGCAGCACCTCTGTGACTAACTCAGTGAACCTTGATGGTGCAATGACACGCCATCGCTCGGCGCTAGGTCCGGAGAGTAAGGTAGATGTGGCAGCACCTCTATGACTAACTCAGTGACCCTTGATGGTACAATGACACGACATCGCTGCGCTAGGTCCGGAGAGTAAGGTAGATGTGGCAGCACCTCTATGACTAACTCAGTGAACCTTGATGGTGCAATGACACGCCATCGCTCGGCGCTAGGTCCGGAGGGTAAGGTAGATGTGGCAGCACCTCTATGACTAACTCAGTGACCCTTGATGGTACAATGACACGACATCGCTCGGCGCTAGGTCCGGAGAGTAAGGTAGATGTGGCAGCACCTCTATGACTAACTCAGTGAACCTTGATGGTGCAATGACACGACATCGCACGGCCCTAGGTCCGGAGAGTAAGGTAGATGTGGCAGCACCTCTATGACTAACTCAGTGACCCTTGATGGTACAATGACACGACATCGCACGGCGCTAGGTCCGGAGAGTAAGGTAGATGTGGCAGCACCTCTATGACTAACTCAGTGAACCTTGATGGTGCAATGACACGCCATCGCTCGGCGCTAGGGCCGGAGAATAAGGTAGATGCGGCAGCACCTCTGTGACTAACTCAGTGAACCTTGATAGTACAATGACACGACATCGCTTCGCTAGGTCCGGAGAATAAGGTAGATGTGGCAGCACCTCTGTGACTAACTCAGTGAACCTTGATGGTACAATGACACGACATCGCTGCGCTAGGTCCGGAGAATAAGGTAGATGTGGCAGCACCTCTGTGACTAACTCAGTGTACCTGGATGGTGCAATGACACGACATCACTGCGCTAGGTCCGGAGAGTAAGGTAGATGTGGCAGCACCTCTGTGACTAACTCAGTGAACCTTGATGGTGCAACGACACGACATCACTGCGCTAGGTCCGGAGAGTAAGGTAGGTGTGGCAGCACCTCTGTGACTAACTCAGTGAACCTTGATGGTACAATGACACGATATCACTGCGCTAGGTCCGGAGAGTAAGGTAGATGTGGCAGCACCTCTATGACTAACTCAGTGACCCTTGATGGTACAATGACACGACATCGCTGCGCTAGGTCCGGAGAGTAAGGTAGATGTGGCAGCACCTCTATGACTAACTCAGTGAACCTTGATGGTGCAATGACACGCCATCGCTCGGCGCTAGGTCCGGAGGGTAAGGTAGATGTGGCAGCACCTCTATGACTAACTCAGTGACCCTTGATGGTACAATGACACGACATCGCTCGGCGCTAGGTCCGGAGGGTAAGGTAGATGTGGCAGCACCCCTATGACTAACTCAGTGAACCTTGATGGTACAATGACACGACATCGCTGCGCTAGGTCCGGAGAATAAGGTAGATGTGGCAGCACATCTATGACTAACTCAGTGAACCTTGATGGTACAATGACACGACATCGCTGCGCTAGGTCCGGAGAATAAGGTAGATGTGGCAGCACCTCTATGACTAACTCAGTGAACCTTGATGGTGCAATGACACGACATTGCACGGCGCTAGGTCCGGAGAGTAAGGTAGATGTGGCAGCACCTCTATGACTAACTCAGTGAACCTTGATGGTGCAATGACACGACATCGCTCGGCGCTAGGTCCGGAGAATAAGGTAGATCTGGCAGCACCTCTATGACTAACTCAGTGAACCTTGATGGTGCAATGACACGCTATCACTGCGCTAGGTCCGGAGAATAAGGTAGATGTGGCAGCACCTCTATGACTAACTCAGTGAACCTTGATGGTGCAATGACACGACATTGCACGGCGCTAGGTCCGGAGAATAAGGTAGATGTGGCAGCACCTCTATGACTAACTCAGTGAACCTTGATGGTGCAATGACACGACATCGCTCGGCGCTAGGTCCGGAGAATAAGGTAGATGTGGCAGCACCTCTATGACTAACTCAGTGAACCTTGATGGTGCAATGACACGACATTGCACGGCGCTAGGTCCGGAGAGTAAGGTAGATGTGGCAGCACCTCTATGACTAACTCAGTGAACCTTGATGGTACAATGACACGACATCACTGCGCTAGGTCCGGAGAATAAGGTAGATGTGGCAGCACCTCTATGACTAACTCAGTGAACCTTGATGGTACAATGACACGCCATCGCTCGGCGCTAGGTCCGGAGAATAAGGTAGATGTGGCAGAACCTCTATGACTAACTCAGTGAACCTTGATGGTGCAATGACACGACATCGCTGCGCTAGGTCCGGAGAATAAGGTAGATGTGGCAGCACCTCTATGACTAACTCAGTGAACCTTGATGGTACAATGACACGCCATCACTCGGTGGTAGGTCCGGAGAATAAAGTAGATGTGGCAGCACCTCTGTGACTAACTCAGTGAACCTTGATGGTACAATGACACGAAATCACTGCGCTAGGTCCGGAGAATAAGGTAGATGTGGCAGCACCTCTATGACTAACTCAGTGAATCTTGATGGTACAATGACACGCCATCACTCGGTGGTAGGTCCGGAGAATAAAGTAGATGTGGCAGCTTCTCTATGACTAACTCAGTGAACCTTGATGGTACAATGACACGCCATCGCTCGGCGCTAGGTCCGGAGAGTAAGGTAGATGTGGCAGCACCTCTATGACTAACTCAGTGAACCTTGATGGTGCAATGACACGCCATCACTGCGCTAGGTCCGGAGAATAAGGTAGATGTGGCAGCACCTCTATGACTAACTCAGTGAACCTTGATGGTGCAATGACACGCCATCACTGCGCTAGGTCCGGAGAATAAGGTAGATGTGGCAGCACCTCTATGACTAACTCAGTGAACCTTGATGGTGCAATGACACGCCATCGCTCGGCGCTAGGTCCGGAGGGTAAGGTAGATGTGGCAGCACCTCTATGACTAACTCAGTGACCCTTGATGGTACAATGACACGACATCGCTCGGCGCTAGGTCCGGAGAGTAAGGTAGATGTGGCAGCACCTCTATGACTAACTCAGTGAACCTTGATGGTGCAATGACACGACATCGCACGGCCCTAGGTCCGGAGAGTAAGGTAGATGTGGCAGCACCTCTATGACTAACTCAGTGACCCTTGATGGTACAATGACACGACATTGCACGGCGCTAGGTCCGGAGAGTAAGGTAGATGTGGCAGCACCTCTATGACTAACTCAGTGAACCTTGATGGTGCAATGACACGACATCGCACGGCGCTAGGTCCGGAGAGTAAGGTAGATGTGGCAGCACCTCTATGACTAACTCAGTGAACCTTGATGGTGCAATGACACGCCATCGCTCGGCGCTAGGGCCGGAGAATAAGGTAGATGCGGCAGCACCTCTGTGACTAACTCAGTGAACCTTGATAGTACAATGACACGACATCGCTTCGCTAGGTCCGGAGAATAAGGTAGATGTGGCAGCACCTCTGTGACTAACTCAGTGAACCTTGATGGTACAATGACACGACATCGCTGCGCTAGGTCCGGAGAATAAGGTAGATGTGGCAGCACCTCTGTGACTAACTCAGTGTACCTGGATGGTGCAATGACACGACATCACTGCGCTAGGTCCGGAGAGTAAGGTAGATGTGGCAGCACCTCTGTGACTAACTCAGTGAACCTTGATGGTGCAACGACACGACATCACTGCGCTAGGTCCGGAGAGTAAGGTAGGTGTGGCAGCACCTCTGTGACTAACTCAGTGAACCTTGATGGTACAATGACACGATATCACTGCGCTAGGTCCGGAGAGTAAGGTAGATGTGGCAGCACCTCTATGACTAACTCAGTGACCCTTGATGGTACAATGACACGACATCGCTGCGCTAGGTCCGGAGAGTAAGGTAGATGTGGCAGCACCTCTATGACTAACTCAGTGAACCTTGATGGTGCAATGACACGCCATCGCTCGGCGCTAGGTCCGGAGGGTAAGGTAGATGTGGCAGCACCTCTATGACTAACTCAGTGACCCTTGATGGTACAATGACACGACATCGCTCGGCGCTAGGTCCGGAGGGTAAGGTAGATGTGGCAGCACCCCTATGACTAACTCAGTGAACCTTGATGGTACAATGACACGACATCGCTGCGCTAGGTCCGGAGAATAAGGTAGATGTGGCAGCACATCTATGACTAACTCAGTGAACCTTGATGGTACAATGACACGACATCGCTGCGCTAGGTCCGGAGAATAAGGTAGATGTGGCAGCACCTCTATGACTAACTCAGTGAACCTTGATGGTGCAATGACACGACATTGCACGGCGCTAGGTCCGGAGAGTAAGGTAGATGTGGCAGCACCTCTATGACTAACTCAGTGAACCTTGATGGTGCAATGACACGACATCGCTCGGCGCTAGGTCCGGAGAATAAGGTAGATCTGGCAGCACCTCTATGACTAACTCAGTGAACCTTGATGGTGCAATGACACGCCATCACTGCGCTAGGTCCGGAGAATAAGGTAGATGTGGCAGCACCTCTATGACTAACTCAGTGAACCTTGATGGTGCAATGACACGACATTGCACGGCGCTAGGTCCGGAGAATAAGGTAGATGTGGCAGCACCTCTATGACTAACTCAGTGAACCTTGATGGTGCAATGACACGACATCGCTCGGCGCTAGGTCCGGAGAATAAGGTAGATGTGGCAGCACCTCTATGACTAACTCAGTGAACCTTGATGGTGCAATGACACGACATTGCACGGCGCTAGGTCCGGAGAGTAAGGTAGATGTGGCAGCACCTCTATGACTAACTCAGTGAACCTTGATGGTACAATGACACGACATCACTGCGCTAGGTCCGGAGAATAAGGTAGATGTGGCAGCACCTCTATGACTAACTCAGTGACCCTTGATGGTACAATGACACGCCATCGCTCGGCGCTAGGTCCGGAGAATAAGGTAGATGTGGCAGCACCTCTATGACTAACTCAGTGAACCTTGATGGTGCAATGACACGACATCGCTGCGCTAGGTCCGGAGAATAAGGTAGATGTGGCAGCACCTCTATGACTAACTCAGTGAACCTTGATGGTACAATGACACGCCATCACTCGGTGGTAGGTCCGGAGAATAAAGTAGATGTGGCAGCACCTCTGTGACTAACTCAGTGAACCTTGATGGTACAATGACACGACATCACTGCGCTAGGTCCGGAGAATAAGGTAGATGTGGCAGCACCTCTATGACTAACTCAGTGATTCTTGATGGTACAATGTCACGCCATCACTCGGTGGTAGGTCCGGAGAATAAAGTAGATGTGGCAGCTTCTCTATGACTAACTCAGTGAACCTTGATGGTACAATGACACGCCATCGCTCGGCGCTAGGTCCGGAGAGTAAGGTAGATGTGGCAGCACCTCTATGACTAACTCAGTGAACCTTGATGGTGCAATGACACGCCATCACTGCGCTAGGTCCGGAGAATAAGGTAGATGTGGCAGCACCTCTATGACTAACTCAGTGAACCTTGATGGTGCAATGACACGCCATCACTGCGCTAGGTCCGGAGAATAAGGTAGATGTGGCAGCACCTCTATGACTAACTCAGTGAACCTTGATGGTGCAATGACACGCCATCGCTCGGCGCTAGGTCCGGAGGGTAAGGTAGATGTGGCAGCACCTCTATGACTAACTCAGTGACCCTTGATGGTACAATGACACGACATCGCTCGGCGCTAGGTCCGGAGAGTAAGGTAGATGTGGCAGCACCTCTATGACTAACTCAGTGAACCTTGATGGTGCAATGACACGACATCGCACGGCCCTAGGTCCGGAGAGTAAGGTAGATGTGGCAGCACCTCTATGACTAACTCAGTGAACCTTGATGGTGCAATGACACGCCATCGCTCGGCGCTAGGGCCGGAGAATAAGGTAGATGCGGCAGCACCTCTGTGACTAACTCAGTGAACCTTGATAGTACAATGACACGACATCGCTTCGCTAGGTCCGGAGAATAAGGTAGATGTGGCAGCACCTCTGTGACTAACTCAGTGAACCTTGATGGTACAATGACACGACATCGCTGCGCTAGGTCCGGAGAATAAGGTAGATGTGGCAGCACCTCTGTGACTAACTCAGTGTACCTGGATGGTGCAATGACACGACATCACTGCGCTAGGTCCGGAGAGTAAGGTAGATGTGGCAGCACCTCTGTGACTAACTCAGTGAACCTTGATGGTGCAACGACACGACATCACTGCGCTAGGTCCGGAGAGTAAGGTAGGTGTGGCAGCACCTCTGTGACTAACTCAGTGAACCTTGATGGTACAATGACACGATATCACTGCGCTAGGTCCGGAGAGTAAGGTAGATGTGGCAGCACCTCTATGACTAACTCAGTGACCCTTGATGGTACAATGACACGACATCGCTGCGCTAGGTCCGGAGAGTAAGGTAGATGTGGCAGCACCTCTATGACTAACTCAGTGAACCTTGATGGTGCAATGACACGCCATCGCTCGGCGCTAGGTCCGGAGGGTAAGGTAGATGTGGCAGCACCTCTATGACTAACTCAGTGACCCTTGATGGTACAATGACACGACATCGCTCGGCGCTAGGTCCGGAGGGTAAGGTAGATGTGGCAGCACCCCTATGACTAACTCAGTGAACCTTGATGGTACAATGACACGACATCGCTGCGCTAGGTCCGGAGAATAAGGTAGATGTGGCAGCACATCTATGACTAACTCAGTGAACCTTGATGGTACAATGACACGACATCGCTGCGCTAGGTCCGGAGAATAAGGTAGATGTGGCAGCACCTCTATGACTAACTCAGTGAACCTTGATGGTGCAATGACACGACATTGCACGGCGCTAGGTCCGGAGAGTAAGGTAGATGTGGCAGCACCTCTATGACTAACTCAGTGAACCTTGATGGTGCAATGACACGACATCGCTCGGCGCTAGGTCCGGAGAATAAGGTAGATCTGGCAGCACCTCTATGACTAACTCAGTGAACCTTGATGGTGCAATGACACGCCATCACTGCGCTAGGTCCGGAGAATAAGGTAGATGTGGCAGCACCTCTATGACTAACTCAGTGAACCTTGATGGTGCAATGACACGACATTGCACGGCGCTAGGTCCGGAGAATAAGGTAGATGTGGCAGCACCTCTATGACTAACTCAGTGAACCTTGATGGTGCAATGACACGACATCGCTCGGCGCTAGGTCCGGAGAATAAGGTAGATGTGGCAGCACCTCTATGACTAACTCAGTGAACCTTGATGGTGCAATGACACGACATTGCACGGCGCTAGGTCCGGAGAGTAAGGTAGATGTGGCAGCACCTCTATGACTAACTCAGTGAACCTTGATGGTACAATGACACGACATCACTGCGCTAGGTCCGGAGAATAAGGTAGATGTGGCAGCACCTCTATGACTAACTCAGTGAACCTTGATGGTACAATGACACGCCATCGCTCGGCGCTAGGTCCGGAGAATAAGGTAGATGTGGCAGCACCTCTATGACTAACTCAGTGAACCTTGATGGTGCAATGACACGACATCGCTGCGCTAGGTCCGGAGAATAAGGTAGATGTGGCAGCACCTCTATGACTAACTCAGTGAACCTTGATGGTACAATGACACGCCATCACTCGGTGGTAGGTCCGGAGAATAAAGTAGATGTGGCAGCACCTCTGTGACTAACTCAGTGAACCTTGATGGTACAATGACACGACATCACTGCGCTAGGTCCGGAGAATAAGGTAGATGTGGCAGCACCTCTATGACTAACTCAGTGATTCTTGATGGTACAATGACACGCCATCACTCGGTGGTAGGTCCGGAGAATAAAGTAGATGTGGCAGCTTCTCTATGACTAACTCAGTGAACCTTGATGGTACAATGACACGCCATCGCTCGGCGCTAGGTCCGGAGAGTAAGGTAGATGTGGCAGCACCTCTATGACTAACTCAGTGAACCTTGATGGTGCAATGACACGCCATCACTGCGCTAGGTCCGGAGAATAAGGTAGATGTGGCAGCACCTCTATGACTAACTCAGTGAACCTTGATGGTGCAATGACACGCCATCACTGCGCTAGGTCCGGAGAATAAGGTAGATGTGGCAGCACCTCTATGACTAACTCAGTGAACCTTGATGGTGCAATGACACGCCATCACTGCGCTAGGTCCGGAGAATAAGGTAGATGTGGCAGCACCTCTATGACTAACTCAGTGAACCTTGATGGTGCAATGACACGCCATCACTGCGCTAGGTCCGGAGAATAAGGTAGATGTGGCAGCACCTCTATGACTAACTCAGTGAACCTTGATGGTGCAATGACACGCCATCACTGCGCTAGGTCCGGAGAGTAAGGTAGATGTGGCAGCACCTCTATGACTAACTCAGTGAACCTTGATGGTGCAATGACACGCCATCACTGCGCTAGGTCCGGAGAATAAGGTAGATGTGGCAGCACCTCTATGACTAACTCAGTGAACCTTGATGGTGCAATGACACGCCATCACTGCGCTAGGTCCGGAGAATAAGGTAGATGTGGCAGCACCTCTATGACTAACTCAGTGAACCTTGATGGTGCAATGACACGCCATCACTGCGCTAGGTCCGGAGAATAAGGTAGATGTGGCAGCACCTCTATGACTAACTCAGTGAACCTTGATGGTGCAATGACACGCCATCGCTCGGCGCTAGGTCCGGAGAGTAAGGTAGATGTGGCAGCACCTCTGTGACTAACTCAGTGAACCTTGATGGTGCAATGACACGCCATCACTGCGCTAGGTCCGGAGAGTAAGGTAGATGTGGCAGCACCTCTATGACTAACTCAGTGAACCTTGATGGTGCAACGACACGCCATCACTCGGCGCTAGGTCCGGAGAGTAAGGTAGATGTGGCAGCACCTCTATGACTAACTCAGTGAACCTTGATGGTGCAACGACACGCCATCACTGCGCTAGGTCCGGAGAGTAAGGTAGATGTGGCAGCACCTCTATGACTAACTCAGTGAACCTTGATGGTGCAATGACACGCCATCGCTCGGCGCTAGGTCCGGAGAGTAAGGTAGATGTGGCAGCACCTCTATGACTAACTCAGTGAACCTTGATGGTGCAACGACACGCCATCACTCGGCGCTAGGTCCGGAGAGTAAGGTAGATGTGGCAGCTCCTCTGTGACTAACTCAGTGAACCTTGATGGTGCAATGACACGCCATCACTGCGCTAGGTCCGGAGAATAAGGTAGATGTGGCAGCACCTCTATGACTAACTCAGTGAACCTTGATGGTGCAACGACACGCCATCACTCGGCGCTAGGTCCGGAGAGTAAGGTAGATGTGGCAGCACCTCTATGACTAACTCAGTGAACCTTGATGGTGCAACGACACGCCATCACTGCGCTAGGTCCGGAGAGTAAGGTAGATGTGGCAGCACCTCTATGACTAACTCAGTGAACCTTGATGGTGCAATGACACGCCATCGCTCGGCGCTAGGTCCGGAGAGTAAGGTAGATGAGGCAGCACCTCTATGACTAACTCAGTGAACCTTGATGGTGCAACGACACGCCATCACTCGGCGCTAGGTCCGGAGAGTAAGGTAGATGTGGCAGCACCTCTATGACTAACTCAGTGAACCTTGATGGTGCAATGACACGCCATCGCTCGGCGCTAGGTCCGGAGAGTAAGGTAGATGTGGCAGCACCTCTATGACTAACTCAGTGAACCTTGATGGTGCAATGACACGCCATCGCTCGGCGCTAGGGCCGGAGAATAAGGTAGATGCGGCAGCACCTCTGTGACTAACTCAGTGAACCTTGATAGTACAATGACACGACATCGCTTCGCTAGGTCCGGAGAATAAGGTAGATGTGGCAGCACCTCTGTGACTAACTCAGTGAACCTTGATGGTACAATGACACGACATCGCTGCGCTAGGTCCGGAGAATAAGGTAGATGTGGCAGCACCTCTGTGACTAACTCAGTGTACCTGGATGGTGCAATGACACGACATCACTGCGCTAGGTCCGGAGAGTAAGGTAGATGTGGCAGCACCTCTGTGACTAACTCAGTGAACCTTGATGGTACAACGACACGACATCACTGCGCTAGGTCCGGAGAGTAAGGTAGGTGTGGCAGCACCTCTGTGACTAACTCAGTGAACCTTGATGGTGCAATGACACGCCATCGCTCGGCGCTAGGTCCGGAGAGTAAGGTAGATGTGGCAGCACCTCTATGACTAACTCAGTGACCCTTGATGGTACAATGACACGACATCGCTGCGCTAGGTCCGGAGAGTAAGGTAGATGTGGCAGCACCTCTATGACTAACTCAGTGAACCTTGATGGTGCAATGACACGCCATCGCTCGGCGCTAGGTCCGGAGGGTAAGGTAGATGTGGCAGCACCTCTATGACTAACTCAGTGACCCTTGATGGTACAATGACACGACATCGCTCGGCGCTAGGTCCGGAGAGTAAGGTAGATGTGGCAGCACCTCTATGACTAACTCAGTGAACCTTGATGGTGCAATGACACGACATCGCACGGCCCTAGGTCCGGAGAGTAAGGTAGATGTGGCAGCACCTCTATGACTAACTCAGTGACCCTTGATGGTACAATGACACGACATTGCACGGCGCTAGGTCCGGAGAGTAAGGTAGATGTGGCAGCACCTCTATGACTAACTCAGTGAACCTTGATGGTGCAATGACACGAAATCGCACGGCGCTAGGTCCGGAGAGTAAGGTAGATGTGGCAGCACCTCTATGACTAACTCAGTGAACCTTGATGGTGCAATGACACGCCATCGCTCGGCGCTAGGGCCGGAGAATAAGGTAGATGCGGCAGCACCTCTGTGACTAACTCAGTGAACCTTGATAGTACAATGACACGACATCGCTTCGCTAGGTCCGGAGAATAAGGTAGATGTGGCAGCACCTCTGTGACTAACTCAGTGAACCTTGATGGTACAATGACACGACATCGCTGCGCTAGGTCCGGAGAATAAGGTAGATGTGGCAGCACCTCTGTGACTAACTCAGTGTACCTGGATGGTGCAATGACACGACATCACTGCGCTAGGTCCGGAGAGTAAGGTAGATGTGGCAGCACCTCTGTGACTAACTCAGTGAACCTTGATGGTGCAACGACACGACATCACTGCGCTAGGTCCGGAGAGTAAGGTAGGTGTGGCAGCACCTCTGTGACTAACTCAGTGAACCTTGATGGTACAATGACACGATATCACTGCGCTAGGTCCGGAGAGTAAGGTAGATGTGGCAGCACCTCTATGACTAACTCAGTGACCCTTGATGGTACAATGACACGACATCGCTGCGCTAGGTCCGGAGAGTAAGGTAGATGTGGCAGCACCTCTATGACTAACTCAGTGAACCTTGATGGTGCAATGACACGACATTGCACGGCGCTAGGTCCGGAGAGTAAGGTAGATGTGGCAGCACCTCTATGACTAACTCAGTGAACCTTGATGGTGCAATGACACGACATTGCACGGCGCTAGGTCCGGAGAGTAAGGTAGATGTGGCAGCACCTCTATGACTAACTCAGTGAACCTTGATGGTACAATGACACGACATCACTGCGCTAGGTCCGGAGAATAAGGTAGATGTGGCAGCACCTCTATGACTAACTCAGTGAACCTTGATGGTACAATGACACGCCATCGCTCGGCGCTAGGTCCGGAGAATAAGGTAGATGTGGCAGCACCTCTATGACTAACTCAGTGAACCTTGATGGTGCAATGACACGACATCGCTGCGCTAGGTCCGGAGAATAAGGTAGATGTGGCAGCACCTCTATGACTAACTCAGTGAACCTTGATGGTACAATGACACGCCATCACTCGGTGGTAGGTCCGGAGAATAAAGTAGATGTGGCAGCACCTCTGTGACTAACTCAGTGAACCTTGATGGTACAATGACACGACATCACTGCGCTAGGTCCGGAGAATAAGGTAGATGTGGCAGCACCTCTATGACTAACTCAGTGATTCTTGATGGTACAATGACACGCCATCACTCGGTGGTAGGTCCGGAGAATAAAGTAGATGTGGCAGCTTCTCTATGACTAACTCAGTGAACCTTGATGGTACAATGACACGCCATCGCTCGGCGCTAGGTCCGGAGAGTAAGGTAGATGTGGCAGCACCTCTATGACTAACTCAGTGAACCTTGATGGTGCAATGACACGCCATCACTGCGCTAGGTCCGGAGAATAAGGTAGATGTGGCAGCACCTCTATGACTAACTCAGTGAACCTTGATGGTGCAATGACACGCCATCACTGCGCTAGGTCCGGAGAATAAGGTAGATGTGGCAGCACCTCTATGACTAACTCAGTGAACCTTGATGGTGCAATGACACGCCATCACTGCGCTAGGTCCGGAGAATAAGGTAGATGTGGCAGCACCTCTATGACTAACTCAGTGAACCTTGATGGTGCAATGACACGCCATCACTGCGCTAGGTCCGGAGAATAAGGTAGATGTGGCAGCACCTCTATGACTAACTCAGTGAACCTTGATGGTGCAATGACACGCCATCACTGCGCTAGGTCCGGAGAGTAAGGTAGATGTGGCAGCACCTCTATGACTAACTCAGTGAACCTTGATGGTGCAATGACACGCCATCACTGCGCTAGTTCCGGAGAATAAGGTAGATGTGGCAGCACCTCTATGACTAACTCAGTGAACCTTGATGGTGCAATGACACGCCATCACTGCGCTAGGTCCGGAGAATAAGGTAGATGTGGCAGCACCTCTATGACTAACTCAGTGAACCTTGATGGTGCAATGACACGCCATCACTGCGCTAGGTCCGGTGAATAAGGTAGATGTGGCAGCACCTCTATGACTAACTCAGTGAACCTTGATGGTGCAATGACACGCCATCGCTCGGCGCTAGGTCCGGAGAGTAAGGTAGATGTGGCAGCACCTCTGTGACTAACTCAGTGAACCTTGATGGTGCAATGACACGCCATCACTGCGCTAGGTCCGGAGAGTAAGGTAGATGTGGCAGCACCTCTATGACTAACTCAGTGAACCTTGATGGTGCAACGACACGCCATCACTCGGCGCTAGGTCCGGAGAGTAAGGTAGATGTGGCAGCACCTCTATGACTAACTCAGTGAACCTTGATGGTGCAACGACACGCCATCACTGCGCTAGGTCCGGAGAGTAAGGTAGATGTGGCAGCACCTCTATGACTAACTCAGTGAACCTTGATGGTGCAATGACACGCCATCGCTCGGCGCTAGGTCCGGAGAGTAAGGTAGATGTGGCAGCACCTCTATGACTAACTCAGTGAACCTTGATGGTGCAACGACACGCCATCACTCGGCGCTAGGTCCGGAGAGTAAGGTAGATGTGGCAGCTCCTCTGTGACTAACTCAGTGAACCTTGATGGTGCAATGACACGCCATCACTGCGCTAGGTCCGGAGAATAAGGTAGATGTGGCAGCACCTCTATGACTAACTCAGTGAACCTTGATGGTGCAACGACACGCCATCACTCGGCGCTAGGTCCGGAGAGTAAGGTAGATGTGGCAGCACCTCTATGACTAACTCAGTGAACCTTGATGGTGCAACGACACGCCATCACTGCGCTAGGTCCGGAGAGTAAGGTAGATGTGGCAGCACCTCTATGACTAACTCAGTGAACCTTGATGGTGCAATGACACGCCATCGCTCGGCGCTAGGTCCGGAGAGTAAGGTAGATGTGGCAGCACCTCTATGACTAACTCAGTGAACCTTGATGGTGCAACGACACGCCATCACTCGGCGCTAGGTCCGGAGAGTAAGGTAGATGTGGCAGCACCTCTATGACTAACTCAGTGAACCTTGATGGTGCAATGACACGCCATCGCTCGGCGCTAGGTCCGGAGAGTAAGGTAGATGTGGCAGCACCTCTATGACTAACTCAGTGAACCTTGATGGTGCAATGACACGCCATCGCTCGGCGCTAGGGCCGGAGAATAAGGTAGATGCGGCAGCACCTCTGTGACTAACTCAGTGAACCTTGATAGTACAATGACACGACATCGCTTCGCTAGGTCCGGAGAATAAGGTAGATGTGGCAGCATCTCTGTGACTAACTCAGTGAACCTTGATGGTACAATGACACGACATCGCTGCGCTAGGTCCGGAGAATAAGGTAGATGTGGCAGCACCTCTGTGACTAACTCAGTGAACCTTGATGGTACAATGACACGACATCGCTGCGCTAGGTCCGGAGAATAAGGTAGATGTGGCAGCACCTCTGTGACTAACTCAGTGTACCTGGATGGTGCAATGACACGACATCACTGCGCTAGGTCCGGAGAGTAAGGTAGATGTGGCAGCACCTCTGTGACTAACTCAGTGAACCTTGATGGTGCAACGACACGACATCACTGCGCTAGGTCCGGAGAGTAAGGTAGGTGTGGCAGCACCTCTGTGACTAACTCAGTGAACCTTGATGGTACAATGACACGATATCACTGCGCTAGGTCCGGAGAGTAAGGTAGATGTGGCAGCACCTCTATGACTAACTCAGTGACCCTTGATGGTACAATGACACGACATCGCTGCGCTAGGTCCGGAGAGTAAGGTAGATGTGGCAGCACCTCTATGACTAACTCAGTGAACCTTGATGGTGCAATGACACGACATTGCACGGCGCTAGGTCCGGAGAGTAAGGTAGATGTGGCAGCACCTCTATGACTAACTCAGTGAACCTTGATGGTGCAATGACACGACATTGCACGGCGCTAGGTCCGGAGAGTAAGGTAGATGTGGCAGCACCTCTATGACTAACTCAGTGAACCTTGATGGTACAATGACACGACATCACTGCGCTAGGTCCGGAGAATAAGGTAGATGTGGCAGCACCTCTATCACTAACTCAGTGAACCTTGATGGTACAATGACACGCCATCGCTCGGCGCTAGGTCCGGAGAATAAGGTAGATGTGGCAGCACCTCTATGACTAACTCAGTGAACCTTGATGGTGCAATGACACGACATCGCTGCGCTAGGTCCGGAGAATAAGGTAGATGTGGCAGCACCTCTATGACTAACTCAGTGAACCTTGATGGTACAATGACACGCCATCACTCGGTGGTAGGTCCGGAGAATAAAGTAGATGTGGCAGCACCTCTGTGACTAACTCAGTGAACCTTGATGGTACAATGACACGACATCACTGCGCTAGGTCCGGAGAATAAGGTAGATGTGGCAGCACCTCTATGACTAACTCAGTGATTCTTGATGGTACAATGACACGCCATCACTCGGTGGTAGGTCCGGAGAATAAAGTAGATGTGGCAGCTTCTCTATGACTAACTCAGTGAACCTTGATGGTACAATGACACGCCATCGCTCGGCGCTAGGTCCGGAGAGTAAGGTAGATGTGGCAGCACCTCTATGACTAACTCAGTGAACCTTGATGGTGCAATGACACGCCATCACTGCGCTAGGTCCGGAGAATAAGGTAGATGTGGCAGCACCTCTATGACTAACTCAGTGAACCTTGATGGTGCAATGACACGCCATCACTGCGCTAGGTCCGGAGAATAAGGTAGATGTGGCAGCACCTCTATGACTAACTCAGTGAACCTTGATGGTGCAATGACACGCCATCACTGCGCTAGGTCCGGAGAATAAGGTAGATGTGGCAGCACCTCTATGACTAACTCAGTGAACCTTGATGGTGCAATGACACGCCATCACTGCGCTAGGTCCGGAGAATAAGGTAGATGTGGCAGCACCTCTATGACTAACTCAGTGAACCTTGATGGTGCAATGACACGCCATCACTGCGCTAGGTCCGGAGAGTAAGGTAGATGTGGCAGCACCTCTATGACTAACTCAGTGAACCTTGATGGTGCAATGACACGCCATCACTGCGCTAGGTCCGGAGAATAAGGTAGATGTGGCAGCACCTCTATGACTAACTCAGTGAACCTTGATGGTGCAATGACACGCCATCACTGCGCTAGGTCCGGAGAATAAGGTAGATGTGGCAGCACCTCTATGACTAACTCAGTGAACCTTGATGGTGCAATGACACGCCATCACTGCGCTAGGTCCGGTGAATAAGGTAGATGTGGCAGCACCTCTATGACTAACTCAGTGAACCTTGATGGTGCAATGACACGCCATCGCTCGGCGCTAGGTCCGGAGAGTAAGGTAGATGTGGCAGCACCTCTGTGACTAACTCAGTGAACCTTGATGGTGCAATGACACGCCATCACTGCGCTAGGTCCGGAGAGTAAGGTAGATGTGGCAGCACCTCTATGACTAACTCAGTGAACCTTGATGGTGCAACGACACGCCATCACTCGGCGCTAGGTCCGGAGAGTAAGGTAGATGTGGCAGCACCTCTATGACTAACTCAGTGAACCTTGATGGTGCAACGACACGCCATCACTGCGCTAGGTCCGGAGAGTAAGGTAGATGTGGCAGCACCTCTATGACTAACTCAGTGAACCTTGATGGTGCAATGACACGCCATCGCTCGGCGCTAGGTCCGGAGAGTAAGGTAGATGTGGCAGCACCTCTATGACTAACTCAGTGAACCTTGATGGTGCAACGACACGCCATCACTCGGCGCTAGGTCCGGAGAGTAAGGTAGATGTGGCAGCTCCTCTGTGACTAACTCAGTGAACCTTGATGGTGCAATGACACGCCATCACTGCGCTAGGTCCGGAGAATAAGGTAGATGTGGCAGCACCTCTATGACTAACTCAGTGAACCTTGATGGTGCAACGACACGCCATCACTCGGCGCTAGGTCCGGAGAGTAAGGTAGATGTGGCAGCACCTCTATGACTAACTCAGTGAACCTTGATGGTGCAACGACACGCCATCACTGCGCTAGGTCCGGAGAGTAAGGTAGATGTGGCAGCACCTCTATGACTAACTCAGTGAACCTTGATGGTGCAATGACACGCCATCGCTCGGCGCTAGGTCCGGAGAGTAAGGTAGATGTGGCAGCACCTCTATGACTAACTCAGTGAACCTTGATGGTGCAACGACACGCCATCACTCGGCGCTAGGTCCGGAGAGTAAGGTAGATGTGGCAGCACCTCTATGACTAACTCAGTGAACCTTGATGGTGCAATGACACGCCATCGCTCGGCGCTAGGTCCGGAGAGTAAGGTAGATGTGGCAGCACCTCTATGACTAACTCAGTGAACCTTGATGGTGCAATGACACGCCATCGCTCGGCGCTAGGGCCGGAGAATAAGGTAGATGCGGCAGCACCTCTGTGACTAACTCAGTGAACCTTGATAGTACAATGACACGACATCGCTTCGCTAGGTCCGGAGAATAAGGTAGATGTGGCAGCATCTCTGTGACTAACTCAGTGAACCTTGATGGTACAATGACACGACATCGCTGCGCTAGGTCCGGAGAATAAGGTAGATGTGGCAGCACCTCTGTGACTAACTCAGTGTACCTGGATGGTGCAATGACACGACATCACTGCGCTAGGTCCGGAGAGTAAGGTAGATGTGGCAGCACCTCTGTGACTAACTCAGTGAACCTTGATGGTACAACGACACGACATCACTGCGCTAGGTCCGGAGAGTAAGGTAGGTGTGGCAGCACCTCTGTGACTAACTCAGTGAACCTTGATGGTGCAATGACACGCCATCGCTCGGCGCTAGGTCCGGAGAGTAAGGTAGATGTGGCAGCACCTCTATGACTACCTCAGTGACCCTTGATGGTACAATGACACGACATCGCTGCGCTAGGTCCGGAGAGTAAGGTAGATGTGGCAGCACCTCTATGACTAACTCAGTGAACCTTGATGGTGCAATGACACGCCATCGCTCGGCGCTAGGTCCGGAGGGTAAGGTAGATGTGGCAGCACCTCTATGACTAACTCAGTGACCCTTGATGGTACAATGACACGACATCGCTCGGCGCTAGGTCCGGAGAGTAAGGTAGATGTGGCAGCACCTCTATGACTAACTCAGTGAACCTTGATGGTGCAATGACACGACATCGCACGGCCCTAGGTCCGGAGAGTAAGGTAGATGTGGCAGCACCTCTATGACTAACTCAGTGACCCTTGATGGTACAATGACACGACATCGCACGGCGCTAGGTCCGGAGAGTAAGGTAGATGTGGCAGCACCTCTATGACTAACTCAGTGAACCTTGATGGTGCAATGACACGCCATCGCTCGGCGCTAGGGCCGGAGAATAAGGTAGATGCGGCAGCACCTCTGTGACTAACTCAGTGAACCTTGATAGTACAATGACACGACATCGCTTCGCTAGGTCCGGAGAATAAGGTAGATGTGGCAGCACCTCTGTGACTAACTCAGTGAACCTTGATGGTACAATGACACGACATCGCTGCGCTAGGTCCGGAGAATAAGGTAGATGTGGCAGCACCTCTGTTACTAACTCAGTGTACCTGGATGGTGCAATGACACGACATCACTGCGCTAGGTCCGGAGAGTAAGGTAGATGTGGCAGCACCTCTGTGACTAACTCAGTGAACCTTGATGGTGCAACGACACGACATCACTGCGCTAGGTCCGGAGAGTAAGGTAGGTGTGGCAGCACCTCTGTGACTAACTCAGTGAACCTTGATGGTACAATGACACGATATCACTGCGCTAGGTCCGGAGAGTAAGGTAGATGTGGCAGCACCTCTATGACTAACTCAGTGACCCTTGATGGTACAATGACACGACATCGCTGCGCTAGGTCCGGAGAGTAAGGTAGATGTGGCAGCACCTCTATGACTAACTCAGTGAACCTTGATGGTGCAATGACACGCCATCGCTCGGCGCTAGGTCCGGAGGGTAAGGTAGATGTGGCAGCACCTCTATGACTAACTCAGTGACCCTTGATGGTACAATGACACGACATCGCTCGGCGCTAGGTCCGGAGGGTAAGGTAGATGTGGCAGCACCCCTATGACTAACTCAGTGAACCTTGATGGTACAATGACACGACATCGCTGCGCTAGGTCCGGAGAATAAGGTAGATGTGGCAGCACATCTATGACTAACTCAGTGAACCTTGATGGTACAATGACACGACATCGCTGCGCTAGGTCCGGAGAATAAGGTAGATGTGGCAGCACCTCTATGACTAACTCAGTGAACCTTGATGGTGCAATGACACGACATTGCACGGCGCTAGGTCCGGAGAGTAAGGTAGATGTGGCAGCACCTCTATGACTAACTCAGTGAACCTTGATGGTGCAATGACACGACATCGCTCGGCGCTAGGTCCGGAGAATAAGGTAGATCTGGCAGCACCTCTATGACTAACTCAGTGAACCTTGATGGTGCAATGACACGCCATCACTGCGCTAGGTCCGGAGAATAAGGTAGATGTGGCAGCACCTCTATGACTAACTCAGTGAACCTTGATGGTGCAATGACACGACATTGCACGGCGCTAGGTCCGGAGAATAAGGTAGATGTGGCAGCACCTCTATGACTAACTCAGTGAACCTTGATGGTGCAATGACACGACATCGCTCGGCGCTAGGTCCGGAGAATAAGGTAGATGTGGCAGCACCTCTATGACTAACTCAGTGAACCTTGATGGTGCAATGACACGACATTGCACGGCGCTAGGTCCGGAGAGTAAGGTAGATGTGGCAGCACCTCTATGACTAACTCAGTGAACCTTGATGGTACAATGACACGACATCACTGCGCTAGGTCCGGAGAATAAGGTAGATGTGGCAGCACCTCTATGACTAACTCAGTGAACCTTGATGGTACAATGACACGCCATCGCTCGGCGCTAGGTCCGGAGAATAAGGTAGATGTGGCAGCACCTCTATGACTAACTCAGTGAACCTTGATGGTGCAATGACACGACATCGCTGCGCTAGGTCCGGAGAATAAGGTAGATGTGGCAGCACCTCTATGACTAACTCAGTGAACCTTGATGGTACAATGACACGCCATCACTCGGTGGTAGGTCCGGAGAATAAAGTAGATGTGGCAGCACCTCTGTGACTAACTCAGGAACCTTGATGGTACAATGACACGAAATCACTGCGCTAGGTCCGGAGAATAAGGTAGATGTGGCAGCACCTCTATGACTAACTCAGTGAATCTTGATGGTACAATGACACGCCATCACTCGGTGGTAGGTCCGGAGAATAAAGTAGATGTGGCAGCTTCTCTATGACTAACTCAGTGAACCTTGATGGTACAATGACACGCCATCGCTCGGCGCTAGGTCCGGAGAGTAAGGTAGATGTGGCAGCACCTCTATGACTAACTCAGTGAACCTTGATGGTGCAATGACACGCCATCACTGCGCTAGGTCCGGAGAATAAGGTAGATGTGGCAGCACCTCTATGACTAACTCAGTGAACCTTGATGGTGCAATGACACGCCATCACTGCGCTAGGTCCGGAGAATAAGGTAGATGTGGCAGCACCTCTATGACTAACTCAGTGAACCTTGATGGTGCAATGACACGCCATCGCTCGGCGCTAGGTCCGGAGGGTAAGGTAGATGTGGCAGCACCTCTATGACTAACTCAGTGACCCTTGATGGTACAATGACACGACATCGCTCGGCGCTAGGTCCGGAGAGTAAGGTAGATGTGGCAGCACCTCTATGACTAACTCGGTGAACCTTGATGGTGCAATGACACGACATCGCACGGCCCTAGGTCCGGAGAGTAAGGTAGATGTGGCAGCACCTCTATGACTAACTCAGTGACCCTTGATGGTACAATGACACGACATTGCACGGCGCTAGGTCCGGAGAGTAAGGTAGATGTGGCAGCACCTCTATGACTAACTCAGTGAACCTTGATGGTGCAATGACACGACATCGCACGGCGCTAGGTCCGGAGAGTAAGGTAGATGTGGCAGCACCTCTATGACTAACTCAGTGAACCTTGATGGTGCAATGACACGCCATCGCTCGGCGCTAGGGCCGGAGAATAAGGTAGATGCGGCAGCACCTCTGTGACTAACTCAGTGAACCTTGATAGTACAATGACACGACATCGCTTCGCTAGGTCCGGAGAATAAGGTAGATGTGGCAGCACCTCTGTGACTAACTCAGTGAACCTTGATGGTACAATGACACGACATCGCTGCGCTAGGTCCGGAGAATAAGGTAGATGTGGCAGCACCTCTGTGACTAACTCAGTGTACCTGGATGGTGCAATGACACGACATCACTGCGCTAGGTCCGGAGAGTAAGGTAGATGTGGCAGCACCTCTGTGACTAACTCAGTGAACCTTGATGGTGCAACGACACGACATCACTGCGCTAGGTCCGGAGAGTAAGGTAGGTGTGGCAGCACCTCTGTGACTAACTCAGTGAACCTTGATGGTACAATGACACGATATCACTGCGCTAGGTCCGGAGAGTAAGGTAGATGTGGCAGCACCTCTATGACTAACTCAGTGACCCTTGATGGTACAATGACACGACATCGCTGCGCTAGGTCCGGAGAGTAAGGTAGATGTGGCAGCACCTCTATGACTAACTCAGTGAACCTTGATGGTGCAATGACACGCCATCGCTCGGCGCTAGGTCCGGAGGGTAAGGTAGATGTGGCAGCACCTCTATGACTAACTCAGTGACCCTTGATGGTACAATGACACGACATCGCTCGGCGCTAGGTCCGGAGGGTAAGGTAGATGTGGCAGCACCCCTATGACTAACTCAGTGAACCTTGATGGTACAATGACACGACATCGCTGCGCTAGGTCCGGAGAATAAGGTAGATGTGGCAGCACATCTATGACTAACTCAGTGAACCTTGATGGTACAATGACACGACATCGCTGCGCTAGGTCCGGAGAATAAGGTAGATGTGGCAGCACCTCTATGACTAACTCAGTGAACCTTGATGGTGCAATGACACGACATTGCACGGCGCTAGGTCCGGAGAGTAAGGTAGATGTGGCAGCACCTCTATGACTAACTCAGTGAACCTTGATGGTGCAATGACACGACATCGCTCGGCGCTAGGTCCGGAGAATAAGGTAGATCTGGCAGCACCTCTATGACTAACTCAGTGAACCTTGATGGTGCAATGACACGCCATCACTGCGCTAGGTCCGGAGAATAAGGTAGATGTGGCAGCACCTCTATGACTAACTCAGTGAACCTTGATGGTGCAATGACACGACATTGCACGGCGCTAGGTCCGGAGAATAAGGTAGATGTGGCAGCACCTCTATGACTAACTCAGTGAACCTTGATGGTGCAATGACACGACATCGCTCGGCGCTAGGTCCGGAGAATAAGGTAGATGTGGCAGCACCTCTATGACTAACTCAGTGAACCTTGATGGTGCAATGACACGACATTGCACGGCGCTAGGTCCGGAGAGTAAGCTAGATGTGGCAGCACCTCTATGACTAACTCAGTGAACCTTGATGGTACAATGACACGACATCACTGCGCTAGGTCCGGAGAATAAGGTAGATGTGGCAGCACCTCTATGACTAACTCAGTGACCCTTGATGGTACAATGACACGCCATCGCTCGGCGCTAGGTCCGGAGAATAAGGTAGATGTGGCAGCACCTCTATGACTAACTCAGTGAACCTTGATGGTGCAATGACACGACATCGCTGCGCTAGGTCCGGAGAATAAGGTAGATGTGGCAGCACCTCTATGACTAACTCAGTGAACCTTGATGGTACAATGACACGCCATCACTCGGTGGTAGGTCCGGAGAATAAAGTAGATGTGGCAGCACCTCTGTGACTAACTCAGTGAACCTTGATGGTACAATGACACGACATCACTGCGCTAGGTCCGGAGAATAAGGTAGATGTGGCAGCACCTCTATGACTAACTCAGTGATTCTTGATGGTACAATGACACGCCATCACTCGGTGGTAGGTCCGGAGAATAAAGTAGATGTGGCAGCTTCTCTATGACTAACTCAGTGAACCTTGATGGTACAATGACACGCCATCGCTCGGCGCTAGGTCCGGAGAGTAAGGTAGATGTGGCAGCACCTCTATGACTAACTCAGTGAACCTTGATGGTGCAATGACACGCCATCACTGCGCTAGGTCCGGAGAATAAGGTAGATGTGGCAGCACCTCTATGACTAACTCAGTGAACCTTGATGGTGCAATGACACGCCATCACTGCGCTAGGTCCGGAGAATAAGGTAGATGTGGCAGCACCTCTATGACTAACTCAGTGAACCTTGATGGTGCAATGACACGCCATCGCTCGGCGCTAGGTCCGGAGGGTAAGGTAGATGTGGCAGCACCTCTATGACTAACTCAGTGACCCTTGATGGTACAATGACACGACATCGCTCGGCGCTAGGTCCGGAGAGTAAGGTAGATGTGGCAGCACCTCTATGACTAACTCAATGAACCTTGATGGTGCAATGACAGGACATCGCACGGCCCTAGGTCCGGAGAGTAAGGTAGATGTGGCAGCACCTCTATGACTAACTCAGTGACCCTTGATGGTACAATGACACGACATTGCACGGCGCTAGGTCCGGAGAGTAAGGTAGATGTGGCAGCACCTCTATGACTAACTCAGTGAACCTTGATGGTGCAATGACACGACATCGCACGGCGCTAGGTCCGGAGAGTAAGGTAGATGTGGCAGCACCTCTATGACTAACTCAGTGAACCTTGATGGTGCAATGACACGCCATCGCTCGGCGCTAGGGCCGGAGAATAAGGTAGATGCGGCAGCACCTCTGTGACTAACTCAGTGAACCTTGATAGTACAATGACACGACATCGCTTCGCTAGGTCCGGAGAATAAGGTAGATGTGGCAGCACCTCTGTGACTAACTCAGTGAACCTTGATGGTACAATGACACGACATCGCTGCGCTAGGTCCGGAGAATAAGGTAGATGTGGCAGCACCTCTGTGACTAACTCAGTGTACCTGGATGGTGCAATGACACGACATCACTGCGCTAGGTCCGGAGAGTAAGGTGGATGTGGCAGCACCTCTGTGACTAACTCAGTGAACCTTGATGGTGCAACGACACGACATCACTGCGCTAGGTCCGGAGAGTAAGGTAGGTGTGGCAGCACCTCTGTGACTAACTCAGTGAACCTTGATGGTACAATGACACGATATCACTGCGCTAGGTCCGGAGAGTAAGGTAGATGTGGCAGCACCTCTATGACTAACTCAGTGACCCTTGATGGTACAATGACACGACATCGCTGCGCTAGGTCCGGAGAGTAAGGTAGATGTGGCAGCACCTCTATGACTAACTCAGTGAACCTTGATGGTGCAATGACACGCCATCGCTCGGCGCTAGGTCCGGAGGGTAAGGTAGATGTGGCAGCACCTCTATGACTAACTCAGTGACCCTTGATGGTACAATGACTCGACATCGCTCGGCGCTAGGTCCGGAGGGTAAGGTAGATGTGGCAGCACCCCTATGACTAACTCAGTGAACCTTGATGGTACAATGACACGACATCGCTGCGCTAGGTCCGGAGAATAAGGTAGATGTGGCAGCACATCTATGACTAACTCAGTGAACCTTGATGGTACAATGACACGACATCGCTGCGCTAAGTCCGGAGAATAAGGTAGATGTGGCAGCACCTCTATGACTAACTCAGTGAACCTTGATGGTGCAATGACACGACATTGCACGGCGCTAGGTCCGGAGAGTAAGGTAGATGTGGCAGCACCTCTATGACTAACTCAGTGAACCTTGATGGTGCAATGACACGACATCGCTTGGCGCTAGGTCCGGAGAATAAGGTAGATCTGGCAGCACCTCTATGACTAACTCAGTGAACCTTGATGGTGCAATGACACGCCATCACTGCGCTAGGTCCGGAGAATAAGGTAGATGTGGCAGCACCTCTATGACTAACTCAGTGAACCTTGATGGTGCAATGACACGACATTGCACGGCGCTAGGTCCGGAGAATAAGGTAGATGTGGCAGCACCTCTATGACTAACTCAGTGAACCTTGATGGTGCAATGACACGACATCGCTCGGCGCTAGGTCCGGAGAATAAGGTAGATGTGGCAGCACCTCTATGACTAACTCAGTGAACCTTGATGGTGCAATGACACGACATTGCACGGCGCTAGGTCCGGAGAGTAAGGTAGATGTGGCAGCACCTCTATGACTAACTCAGTGAACCTTGATGGTACAATGACACGACATCACTGCGCTAGGTCCGGAGAATAAGGTAGATGTGGCAGCACCTCTATGACTAACTCAGTGAACCTTGATGGTACAATGACACGCCATCGCTCGGC
>CM060964.1:12700410-12797910 GCA_030765045.1 Tenodera sinensis | reverse complement strand
ATAGCAACGTAATTCAGTAAACGCCTCGGAAAAAATGGACCTATCATATGAGTACACTAACAACGTCAGCTAAAAAGAAAATGGCGGATTCTTGTACTTAGAGCAGGGTTTGGTTGCCAAAATTAGGACAAATTTAGACACGCCTCATCCATCAAGGATCCGTAGAGTCAAAACGGACATATTATTAAACAACAGTTTATTTACATTTTTGCGTGAACTACGCCTCGTACATCTCAATTAATATGCATAACAGCTTTTGCCATTTAAGTAATAATATTAAAATGCCCAGCAAATGATTAAAACTGTCTTAAAAGGCTAAATAAAGCACGATAACTTGCGAGGTGACAATGGCATAGCGCCAGGCATGCAAGTCCTACCATAGAACGCGGTACGTGCTTTCAGTCAAGTCTCGAAACAGCTGAATAGAATTGTGACGAGTTCTCTGCGCTAAGCCCCAATGACATAGGTTCGAGTCTTAGCATTGTAAACATTTTTTTATGTTCATCAAAACTTGAAAACCGAATTCACAATAATCTAATTATGAAGTCTCTGAAGGTTTAGGACATTATAATTTAAATCGTTTTTTATTGTCTGCATTTTTAATAGCACAATAATTCATTGTGTGCAAAATTGAGTTTAACTTCCATGTTAAACTGTGACAATGTAATTTCCTTGCTTTCTGTGTTCAAATGTGTATGAATGATCCTTATTTCAATTGCACCTACCTATAGGTGTGTTTAAACAACTACATAATTGTAGTTCACCAATAAAGAAACATTAAACAACGTCATAAAACATAAATAAAACAATAAAAATGAATATAATAACAGTTTTCAGAATAATAATTTGTAAATTGTGAGGATTGCACGGTAAAAAAAAAATAGTACATGCAGGTGATTCGAACCACCTTCACAGCAGACAGATTACTTCGGAGTCTTGCGCTCGTTCCAACTGAGCTACCTAGTAACGTGTGAGCTAAACATTCCGTTTAAGATGTAATACTCGCTGGTTCCAGTGAACATTTGCAGAGGTGCAAATGTCAGCTGTCTAATTACGAATATATTAAAAAGCGATGTAATAACATCTATATTAGTACTAATTTCATCGAGTGTTTAACATCCATGTTAAATACGCGGGTAGAACCTAGTAATGGGGTCGATGTTTTCATGTTGGAATATAAAATGCAGATTGCACAAAACTCGAGAATAAGGGGCAGCTGACTCACCTGGTATTATTTAGGCAGTAGTATTGTATCTTGTTAACGCTTACGGAGTTATATGTTCTAACAGCTACATACTATACTTGCTAATTTTTTTTTGCGCTGTTCCTATTATCTACTTTGCTTATGAAGGGTTATCAACAAGTCCCTCCGCACTGTGCCGGTGCTTACCGCTCAAGATAACGCCGCTATCCTGTTTATTTACATCACACGTGAATCTATCACATTTTCAATTCTCGAATTTTGTTACGGTAATTTACAATCTGTAATCCGTAATGTTAGACAATAGCAGCATATACAGGAGTGAGTTTATTCCCTGGCAAATAAAGTCAATCTTGTAGGTGAAGTGGAAATTATTGCAAGACTGTGCACGTGCTACTTACCTTAGCCTGGCATCTCGCCCGCTTCTCTTACAAGCAGAACAAAGTTCATTCACTCCACTGACTGGATTTACCCATGTAATTTCTGCAACTCTTTTAACGCACAGAGGGTTATGTACTTACCCCAACGCCGGCTGGTGTGCGCCACCTGGTATACAATTTTCCCCCATTTTAGAGAGTTCACAGACAGGTAGTGTGACCTTTTTTTTTTTTTAACTTCATTGCCACAGCTCACACGGCCAATATTTTGATGACAACAATTGAAGTTGTGTTTGAGGGTCATATTATTTGTACATACTTGTGGTCCTCTTGGTCCCTTGAACTAACCCCTGCAATTCCTCTCTCTGTAGTAAACTCTGCCATAAGCTGTACAAGATAAACTCACACATCCTCGAGTAATTAAAACAAAATATCTGCCACAAAATTAAAATGATGTATGGCTGCAGTACGCAGCTAGAGAGAGAGAGATGGTCCAAACTATTCACATGGATAGGAGTGTTCCCTAAAGGTAGGTTTCAATACAAACCAGCGTGTAAGGGTCATGCTTCTACCCTGTCCCTATAATTCTGCGAGTTTTACACAGCCGTGTAACGACTGCACTTTTATTTATGAAGGTTAAGGGGCACTGGGAGTGAAATTTGAAAGTTCCACATTTGTTGATAGATTTTTCTGAAATTTTTACTGTGTTTGTATTTATATGAGAATAGGAGGTACACCAAATTTTATTAAAATTGGATTATTCGTTTAGGATATAGAAATTATTTGATGAATTTAATAGGCACATTTTCAAAATAGAGCTCGCGTCTATTGACTTTTCAAAATTCATTTATATTGGCAGAACTGATACTCTAAAACATGGGTAACAATTGTATGAAGAGATATTTCAAATACGTGTGCTGATTGTGCTGTACATATTCCTTTAATAACAAAGAAAATTTAATCTTAAAAATTATTGATTTTTTTCATACAAAAAAATTTTTTTTTTGGAATTCATGTTAATGATAACATCAATATTGAAGCATAGTTTTGTTTAGCTGCTATTTATGAATACTTTTGGAAATTTTCATTGAATTTGAAGCAAAACTCAGGCGCGACCTTCTTTTGGAATGTGCAGAAATGTAGTTTTGAGAAAAACAGGCTTTTATATAGGAGCATCCTGTGTACGTTAAGGGAAGAGCACTATTTGAAAGGGCCGTAATGGCCACATGGAGGGGGGGATTTGAAAAATGTTAGCTGATCCAAATGCACAGGTGCTCCAGGAACATTTTAAGGTAAAAAAAAAAAAAACAATTTTCGACTTTTTGATAATTTTGACCAAAATTTCACTCCCAGTGTCCCTTAAATATTTTAAAACTTCACAATTGTTCTATATTCTATAGGGATAAATACCGACAAGACAGAAAACTCTGCAAGGCAGCAAAAAGAAGAGCAGTTGAATCTCATCTTTGTAATGCTACTTCTTCACTTGACGTTGTTTTGTCTTTTCTGCATGGAAAGTTTGCAATGCATCTGGAAATTCAATGCAACATTTATAGACAAAGGGATGGCAATTGCATTTAAATTGCCAAAAGCTAAACGGAGAGATTTATTTCAGCAAAATTTCTTGCCAGATACTTGCAGATGCAGTGCAAATTGGGCTTATAAGCAGACCCCATGTGCTGATGGAGGTAAAAACAAACTTAAACTGGTTGGAGAGTGCATTCAAAGCATTTAACAATCAGTTCAATAGCTGGCATTTAAATTAGTGAAACTTGGATCTGAAACAATAACATGATCATAATCCTGTAACAACTTGTCTCACCATATCTTCATCAAGCGTCTCAATTATTAGGTTTTTTCTTTCGCCAGCTAAAAACAAATAAATAAAACAAATAAAGTAATTAAGCTCGACGACTGAAATATTTTAAAAATACTAAAATATCTTTCCTTGGGAAATTATTAATATTCATGTGCTTAAAGAGCCAATTATGTGTTTATCATCTGAGCGAGTCAGGCAAAGTATGAAATTTCATATTCTAAAACAGGACACTTGCTTCATTGGTGCAAAATGTAAAAATAAAATATATTTTAAGAAAACTATAAACCTTACAACAAACCAACCATTATAAAGATTTTTATGAAATAAGAATTTATCAAAGTAGGTTGGGATATACAAAATTGAAAACGAACATTGAATTCTACACATAAAAGTATTAAACAGTCTCGTTCCTATAGAGGAAAAGGTTTCATTGTTTAATAAAGTGTTTTAGCACATTGTTGTAGATAAAGGTGTCCACTGAGCAGCGCATTAAGTTGGTGAATGGATTGTAGGATGATCCTACTCTGCAGGAGGTGCCTCACGGCCACAATGCCGCGATCGGGACTCGAACCATTTATCTTCGGGTCAACGTGCCGACGTGATTCGAATCCCGGCCGTGACATTGAATTGACGGTTGGCCCGGTCTTTGTTTATTGGTTCGGCTGCTGCGTGGGCTGGACTAAGTGGAGCTTGCTTCCATCAACCGTCGCGTCGTGGTGAGACCAGACAAGGGGACGCAAATCGCCCGGGTTAATAAAGCTCCTTCCTCTTTTGTCAGCATTCTGATGTTATGGATACTTGACCTGAGTTAGGTTTCGTCATTTGACAATCAGTGATGCAATTCTTCCGTGGTGTTTGCAACACGGTATGAAGGCTTTGTTTTCCTGTAATTGTGCTAAAAAGTGAGCGACCAAACTACGTTACAGAGGCACATTTTAACTCTTCAACATTTTGATGAGTTTTCTATTTGTGCATATAACTACGTATGTACCTACCACTGTGGCCAGAGAAAGGGATACGGAATCAGCAGGACAAAGTGCAATGCATATGCGCACAGACTGTACAGGGAGTAAGGGTTAGGGTGGAATCTCCGACGGTACTACCTAAAGTCAGTTGCAGCTCAACTTAATTTCTGTTCGTTCTGGCAATAGAGCTTAAGAAGAAAGAAGAAATCCTCAGCTTACTGATGATAATAGCTGCATAGAGTTACCAAGGGAGTCACTTTGCTCAGGATTCAAGGAAGCCTAAAAATTGATTTTCAAGTGGGTAAACTAAAGAAATGAAAAAGATAGAACATTTATTATCACTTCAATGCATTTTACAGTATACAATTACAATGTACAATATTTTAAGATACTGTACTAAAATAACATAGCATAAAACTCATCTCACTTCTTCTGGTAAGCAATAAAATCGCATTACATAATTACACCATAACACTCTCATAATACTCATAATGTGTCTGTAACAATGCAACCTTAAGGGTTCCTTTAAAAGCCAACTTTAAAGCCGAAAGACGTGTGACGAGTTTTATTTCACGTATTTTCTTCTTTAATTAGTAGTATAATACGTGACACGAAAAATCTCAATAAGCAAAACAGACGGATTTTCTTGTTTTACATATTAACAGGTAGCGTTAGGAAACTATTCTGCTAAACTGCTCATTCCCACTGACCCTCTTGATGTTGACTAGAAATATAGCTCTGTTTGCTCGCGTCCTCTACATCTACTCATAGGTAAACTAAGGGAATACCCTTCCTTAACCCGCAATACAATGTATGTCTTACTTTTGCTATGGAGGAGTAATATCAGGTCACGAATTTCCAAAATAGAGCAGGCATTGACAAGAGTACCCACCATCTACGTCACATATACTTTTATATGGATTCATTTCATTAATGTTACTCATTTATGAAAATAGTGTTATGTAAATTGAAGAACTGGTTCTTTAATGACATATCAAAAGTGGTCAATAAGAGGTATTCAATGAATTGAAATCTTGTGGTAGACACTTGAAACTTTTTTAGACTAACAACTTCTGGCTGGGTACGGAAACAGGATTTACTTGTATATTTATTTCGATATCCGTGAACTAATTTCACGTTAAATCATCACAAATGCGGAAAAATGTAGGCTTATTCATGAATGAAGTGTGTTGGCACAAGTTATAGCAAAACAAAGTGCATTCTTGTCCCAAGTTTTAGTTTAGGACATGCACGGACAAAATCGGCTCAACTGTGCCACATTCTTGTCTCGCCCCACTTGCCATCCCTCCTCTTCACTGCTGCTTAGCTTCCGACACTGGTGAGTATGGCTGTTCCATGAAGAGTGGTAGACAGAGTTTGTTTTAAGCGGATTTCAATTTGCAAATATAAAGCGCTACAATGCCAAACGCCACTTAGATCAGAAGCATAAATTAAAGTTTGCCGATCTTACAGGTGTTTATTTACAATTTCAAAAGGTACCTCTTGAATACTCGTATTTGCAAACATATGAAGGGGATGATATCATTCCACTTTTTAGGGGTTTAGTTTCCTATTAGTTTATTCAATATAAATTAGTTAGAACATACTATTAAGTTTAAAACCAAAAATATGTTTAAGGCTAAATAGCAATGGAACTTCACTGCTGTGAAGGAGAATTGCGTGCATAAGATAAAGGAACGTTATAAACTTGAAGATGATGTAATTTGCCTAACCACAGTAATTAGCTGTAATGATTATTGTATGCAAAATAAGTTTAATATAAACAAAATAGTTAATAACAGCGTAGAAATTACTACCACGCAGGTGGAACGAACCCACCGCTGTGCTTCGCCACTCGGCAAGAGAATGTGCGGTGGGTAAGGCAAGTTCAATCGCTACCTCTCCGCTTGTGCCCATGCCTGTTTTAGGAGTTCTGTATTAACTTCTAGCCATTATAGCTATGCACATTCTAGTTCACTTTTCTCTCTGCTGCTAATGACAAATGAGTGCTGTTCTAAGGAGGGATATTTCTTGTACCGTAACTTAGTGTGAAGTGCATATTTAGTGCTGTGTGATGAATAGCGGACTTTTCCAAAACACGAGACAGAACATCTAATACCTACCGTCTGTTAGTTGATAACCATGGGAATGACGCTTCCATAGGTGCAATGTTTTAGTATTAAGTGTAAGTTATTTGGGAGGTTAAAATTGTCCAATGAGTTGGAGAAAGAGTCCCAAGCCTGCTCTAAGTTGGAGTGATGTCACTAATATCTATCTATCTAAGATCGCTTGCAAACGAGAGCTGAACTCGCTCGCTCGCTCGCTCGCTCGCCCGGTCGAGTGTAGCTGTAGCAGAATGTGTTTGTTGGGTGGGGAAACTTAGGCCTGCCTACTCTCTCCCCATCTGAATACTGTTCACTCACTCAAAGTAAAGAGGTAAAGATTTGTTTTTACAAAATCATGTTTTTTTTTGTTTTTGTTTTGTTTCTTTTGTTCAGGCACTTTGATAAGTACTGGATATGCTCTAAATTTTAGCTTTAGAGGATTATAATCATACTTTTGTAGAATACGGGTTCGAATACTTTTGTAGGTGTGCAAGAAATCAGGGACCTATTCTGAAATTATTTATGGATTTTAACGCGATAACCATATTTATATAATAGTTGATTTTCCTAAATCTCTACAATATATTATATATATAAAGTATGAAAGTCTCTTACAAACACATTTCCCCTTTTTCAAGTTATCCACGTTTTTTATTTTATGTTTTTTTTTCAATGAGCATTTGGACGTTCTGGAGGGCGAAAACTTATTACCACACTATTCCACCCTGATATTGCACTTTCAGAATAATCGAACAGTTGAGGAAAGTGACAAGTTTGAAGTTCTGTTTGTATCTCTGTGTCACATCGTCTATGAAGGAATACAATTCCATCCTGTAGCTAGCATTTCTGGTTACCGGAAATGTAGTCCCCTTCATGGAAAACATACTTCTAACGAGTATACACAAGATGCTTTCATGTGAGAAAACCAGACGTACTTGTTAAATTAATGAAGGTTTTAGTAGTCATAGTTCAATTCGTCACTGTCAGAGAACTTCCCAATGTTTCCACTAGTCCGAAACTGGTTACACTCAGCCTTGTGAGGTCCTTAGACACTAACTGAGGAACAAATGAACAGATAAGTAGCAATACACGTACGTAAATGCTCATTACATTACAAGCCCTTTACACCAGCCTCTGTCCACGATGTCCTATTTGGACGGACGCAGCTACCAATGCGGCCCATTTCAAACTGTCACGCAACACACGAGAGCGCAATGCTTAAAAAAGGAGTCTCATTACATTCTTAGAGATTGTTAAAAACATAATAAACACATTCTGAAATTTGAAAGGCTTGGGAGAAGAATTCGTGTGTCATTTATAAGCAACTAGGGCAAAAGTTTTAATATATTATACACTTCTTTTCTAAATTAGTATATAAACCAGGGGTGTCCAACCTTTCCTCTATAGAGAACCTTACGCAGTGAGAGACATACACCATTCCATTCCTCAGTCGGAGGGTCAGACAGTCAGTATCCAGTGACGTACACAAACAGGCGATTCCATGGCAGTTTCTAGGTCATCCCTTGAATTTTCTGGGAATGTTCTAAGAAGACTCTTCATTCTGGATGGTTTTTACATAAATGGTAAACACTAAGAGACAAACAAAAGCTTACTAAATAGAAAATCTGGATCTCGTTAAAACGCACAATTTATGTCAAATATTTATACTTTGTTCAAATAGTATTATGTTATTCGTTTTTTTCATTATTTGGCCTTACAAAGATAACGAAGACATCGCTTGGCAACCAGCTCTTAAAACATTTCACTATCGCTTAAAGCCTACCGTGTTCCTATATTCCCCTTTCCACACACAAGAAAGTTTGCGATAAGGTAATTTCAGAAAATGCTTATGTCGATTAGAATGAAGTAGATAGAGAAATAAGCATTTGCAAGAATAGTGTGTATAAGAGCGAGTATAGCTCTACATATATTTGCGAACAGAGTTTCTCCAAATTGAACTATACTAAAAGTCTGTATTGCAATATGTTACGCGACGATCACTTGGTGGATCTTCTAAGGCTGTGGCAAATATTCATAGACTTCTTAAACGTAATTAATGAACAGTTTTAAGAGCGTTATCCTAAATCAAACGCAACGTACATGTCACCAACCCGCCACTGCAACACAATGCACGGCTGGGGGTTAAAGAGAGGCAAAGTCCGCGTATAGTGGAAGGAGGTAAACCCACATTCCCTCTTTCGCAAAGGTTGGACATCGCTGATCTAAACCATTGTTACTAAATTGATGTAGATAACTGAAAGTTAATGAAATGGGTGTGCCATATTGGTGCAGTTCCTTCCAAAGGGTGCATGTCTTCATTCCCTGCGAAGGAACACATCCACAGGTTTTCTATCCCAATTTGCAATTTCTTCCGCCAAGCCCTTCTGTATCTGCACGTAATGCAAAACAAGATGGCGTGAAGACGTTTCAGCCATAATGCTGAAGATATCATGGAGTAGCTCTGCTGTGTAACGGACATAGTGAAAAGGGAACCTATTAACTTTTAGTGCCCATAATTTTAGGCCTCTTTTGGTATTCTCAAATTCAGTACAGATTAAATTATTATCCATCACTTACAAAACATACTGTAGCCATATACCATTTGCTCATTCATCAACCGACAACAACAATAATAATATACTCTCACTAATGTTTACATTTGTATGGAAGTACAGACTGGTATTATGGCTTAATGTCATAACTTGTCTTCAACATTGATCACATCTGACAGAATCACATTCACATTTAAGTCTAAAGACTAAATAAAGCTCTGTTTTAAGTTAAAGTTAACACACAACTAACAAGGAATAATACGGTAACATAACTTGCAATACAAAGCCTCGGAAACTACGGCTATTGGTAAACTACAAAATGAAAAGGAACACCAGCGTGAAACGTCAAAAAATAATTCCTTTCTTAATCTACTTTTGTAGTTATTATTTCAACTGGTAATGAAATAACGTTTTAAAGTGCATTGAACTCATCAAAATTTAATTGCCAATAGTCTTCAGAGTAATCAATGTTTTAGCCGTATATTTCATAGCACCAAAAAGCCACAGTTTCTGAATAACTGTACACATTTATGCTCATTACAGCTGACAAAAGGAAGCATTTTCTTCAATAGATCTTTTACTGCAGCGCACATTTAAGTCAAAACTTCAGCTGAGAAGCACACACTGATGTTACCAGATATTAAAGTGTCTAATAATTTAGTATCGTTAGTATTCTTCATTTCAACAATGCAAACTCGGTGCACTATTGACCATGTTAAGAAATATATGTTACATCGAATGTCTATGGCGTGTATTTTGTTTAGTTTTAGTTTTATGATGAGGTTTCACAATGGATATGTTTATACATAGTCTGACGAAGAAGAAATTAGAAATAGCAAAGGACTTAATCAGACATTGTTGAGCACTGCATTAATAATTTGAATCGATAGTTGTCTAATGTTAAGCTTACTATATATAAAAAGAAGATTCCGTGTAATGATTGTGGTTCTCAGGAAGTGCATTCAGAAAGCTTCTTACACCTTTGCTTAGTTTAGAACATCTTCTGGATGAAATATTTGAAACATGGGTATACGCTCATCCATTGCATTAATTGTGCAGATGTGAGAACTCCTGGCTTCTAGCTGTTATTCCTGTCTAAGCTGAACTACATCTTTATGTTTATATGGATGTTGAGGACAGCACAATTCTTCACGGAATTCCCATATCTTCGGAATCAAGCTGCGAACACAACTTCTACGGCAAAACATGATACGAAAACATTTCACTGCTGCTGGGAGTTGGAATCTTGGTTAGGTGCGTTCCATGGATAACAGTTTTTCTCTGGAGTTTTCCTTTGTGCTGAGAAGACCAATTCTAAGCGCTCTGAATCTCTAGCTCATTTGAGCATCAGTTCATCTGCTTTTATCCATTCATCGTCTGAGTTGACCGACCACCTTAAAGGGCGTAAAACTTCTAGCAATAAAGAAGGGAAAAATTGCCTTTTCCAGAAATAACAGAATAAAAACATTTATTTTGAAGTAAGTTGTAAAACCTAGCAATACCATACCACATTCCCTGAGAAATATAAGGTAACTAAAAAGAAAAAATGGTATTTTACATTATTTTGCATTAACAAAATGATCTTCATTGTTTATTAATACTTCTTCCCGGAGTATAAATATCGATTTGTTGTTTTTAGGTACACTTGTGGCAATTAGCACTGAGACCTGAACCTCGCGTTCCTAGCGTTACAGATTTGGAGAAAAGAGAGTTAATTTTTGTGTAGCCAGATGCTTACTAGGAGAGCAAGTATAGGAAAACCTCGAACCACTTTCATCTCTTTTGTCGTATTTTAAGTATAGGTATGTATACCTACAACAAAATGAAGACGAGAACGCACGGAATACAGTGGTCAGATGGCAGTGAAATATTCGGAATTACGGGAAAGCCTGTCAGCAATGGCTAAATCCATTATGGACCATCGCAGGCCAATGGCACCAAATATCGAATCGTGCTTTTGACATCCAAGTGTTGCTTTAACTTAATATGGCTCTTTATTTCCTTGTCCTTGTTCTCCTACTGACGGATATTTTCAATCTGCAACTACACGACGGTTTGATTCACTGAAATGAAGGTTTTAACATTTCATGCACCATCTCACTTACCCTACACAGTTTCATATAAATAGTAAGCATAATTAGATTATAAATCACTCCCACTGTGGAAAAGTATTAACATAGTCTGGCAAAAAATTAAAAATTATCATAGCAGATGTCTGCATTCCGCAACAGTAACAAAACTTGCAAACCAAATGCTCACTATAAAAGGCTTTCGCTTATAGCACATAGAACATTACAATAAATGTAATAATTTAAACATATGGTGCTTGCATTAAATGAACAGCAATTTGTGAGGGATTGAGTGAAAGTATGTATACATGCCCCTAATCTCAATACGGTTATTATATTTATATTCCCATTTGGTATCTTGGCTCCAACAAAACTTATGCACGAAGTTATATCATTGCAGCGCCGATGCTTGTTGTGCGGCAATAGGGCAAGCGTGCTAGGTGTGGGCGAAAGCATCACTAGACGGAGTTTAGAGCAATGTGGGTGGGTAGTAGCAAATTTGTACTCCTCAGCATGATAACATTTCCTTCTTCTGTACTTAAGGACCTGAGTTGTGCTTGCAAGCATCACTACTGGTTTAGCAGTTTAGCAGCTCTATGGAAATGAAAGAAACAATGTTCGGAGCTTGTACAAGGGGAAGCATTACACGCAGTGTTTTAGCCCTATACTGAACAGGATATTTTAAAGTGGCAGTGGAAGGACTTGCAAAAGCAAACCTAAATTTGTCAATTCCAAAGCAAGAGTTACAGCTTTAGTTGAGTGGATTATCTTCGTGCTAAAAGTGAACACAAATATTCTTATTTCTAATTTCTTCTTCAACAATCTTTAATATAAATATGCACCGTTTTATGTTTAGCTGTACCTTACAGAGTTATTCATCAACTTACAGGGAACGTTCCAAGATATTTCTTCGCTTATTCACTCTGAGACACTCGTATTCTGATCATTCAGTTAACAGGAATATTCTACAGTTAAAAACATTCGGGAGACACTACTCTAAAATTATTTGTGCTACATTCAGTTAGTTTAGAAGCCAGATGTAGCTTATGTCATACAGTAGCCGTACGCATTGTTGACATACCGCCGCCATTGTACATCATCTTCAACTGTTATACCGTTATGCACTTTATCCGTTATCTACTTGCAATATTACTGTTATTATAGTGTTTTGGATATTTCATTTAACACTTCATTTACTTAGAACAAAAAAAAAGGTAAATGCGCTATCGAGATACATCATCTGTTGCGGTACTCTATCTCTCTCTGGGACATTGAGATAACGAGTTGCATAGAGTGAAGAAAACCTTGAAGCGAACATTTAAATTTTTGTCATTACCTTCAGTAATTTGTACTAAGCAATTAAAAAGTGTAGAGAAGCTGAAAGTGATTACGCTGAAATTACAATAAAATTCCAGCTAAACAACAATATTAAAAATTAATTAAGTAGACGAGTCATTCCTCTTTGTAAATGTTTTAATGGGATCGTCAATTTTTGTATTACTGTTGTAGATAATTACACATTACTTAATGTATCTAAGGATTATGTCTTTTCTTTATTTCTATGTTACTCAAACTTGAAAATTCTACTCCATATTAAATATGCAGTTTTTATGTAATAATGTTTATTGAATATTGAGCTAAACATGCGCAAGAAACACCAGTTCCACGGGAAACAGGAATTGGAAGTTTGTCTCGTCCATAAGACCTAGTCGTAAGTGCAAATTGTCTCTCCCCGCCACCGCCCCCGCCCTCAAGATTTCTTCCTCTTAACAAAAACCAAGCAGACTTAAATTATCAACACATTTACTTAGTCTTACCAAACACAAGAAAGGCTGTTTTGAAATAGTCGATGTATAATATCCCGTTAGTCTACTTCCACCTGTGCATTACGTTGTTATATGAAGGTTAAAGATATAAATGACATGATACCTTATAATAAAGTTCAATTGATATGGATTATATTGTTGTATATTTATAAAATTACCAGCTACTTAGAAGATGACATACGGAAACCAACACATTAATGACCTAGGGTTTGTTAACAGAAGAACTTTATCAACTTCATTTATTTAATGATATTTGGCAGAAAGGCATAACACCTCAACACTGGAACAAGGGTATGCGTATCAATTTCCATAAGAAAGACCCCAAATCTGATGGAAATAATTACCGAGGAATAACACTCTTATTAGCTGTAACCAAAATGTATGCAAACATTTCGAAACACAAAGTTGATAAATCCAGTGAAAATATTTTGGGAGAAGAAAACTACAATAGACGCAATCTTTACAATGCAGCACATTTTGGAAAAACGAATGGAACTTAATTTACCAGTATTTGCACTGTTCATGGACTATTATAAGGCATATGATTGTCTTAATCGTGAAAAGCTAAGGAAATTTTTGAAGCTGAGGAAATACCAATACACTTAATAAACAGCAGTAAGAAGCCTATATAGTGATTCTAAAATAATAATAATAATAATAATAATAATAATAATAATAATAATAATAATAATAATAATAATAATAATAATAATAATAATAGTAGTAGTAGTAGTAGTAAATAATAGTAAATAATAGTAAATAATAGTAAATAATAATAAATAATAATAAATAATAATAAATAATAATAAATAATAACAATAAATAATAATAATAATAATAAATAATAATAAATAATAATAAATAATAATAATTAATAATAATAATTAATAATAATAAATAATAAATAATAAATAATAAATAATAATAATAATAATAATAATAATAATAATAATAATAATAATAATAATAATAATAATAATAATAATAATAATAATAATAATAATAATAATAATAATAATAATAATAATAATAATAATAATAATAATAATAATAATAATAATAATAATAATAATAATAATAATAATAATAATAATAATAATAATAATAATAATAATAATAATAACAATAATAATAATGATGATGAGCTGTAGAGCTAAGGGGTGTAGTTTTTTAAATAACACTTCAAAAGCAACTCTATCCTATGACATGAGGTTTCTAAAACCATTATTAGGCTTAAGAAGACTCGATCATCTAAGATATGTGGATATAAGAAACAAGCTGAAGGTAAATAATATCATAGAAGACATAGAAAACCATCAGAAAGATTGGTTCTATCATCTACAACGTCCGACTCTTCACCGACCGCATGACAAAAGGTACCCTGGAAGACCGAGACAGGGATAGTGTGACCAGGCCTTAACGACCTAATCCTACATTTCTTCATGATGATGAAGATGAGATGCAAATACGCTGCCAAAATAATATTCAACATTTATCAAATAATAAGAATAGCGTTAACCTGTGTACGTACCTGAGACATTGATATTGAAGAAACTTGAGCCAAAAGTAGATTGCTAGTATTGAAATTTCAGCCCCATAAAGGTAACACGTTTGCAAGGTATGTGCTTCACAACTACACCAGTCGTAAACAAATTATCGCCAACTTTCCACCAAAAAGAGAACTTTGCTAGTTAACAGTAACAAGCAGAGAACACACATATATTACCAAGTGTATTTCAATGGACAAAATATACCGTAGTTATCAAGAATACTTTAAAGTTCAATTAATTTATAACAATAGCACCGCAACTTCGATTTTCGCTTGTGTAATTACTGGGTTTTAGTAATAATGTTTTTTTCGTGCATGAAAATTAAAGGACAGCTAGGATGACCTAAACAGAATAACCCAGCTGCAAGTTTCAAAACGCACCCGATTGAGCTTTTGCAAAACGAATGTTTGACTTTGTTTCATTCACAGTGCTAGGATTTGAAGTGCACGTGAGCTAGCAATAGTATCTGTTGTATTTTAACTATCTGATACAGGGTACCCAAACTCGGCGATATATGATACTAATGGCAAACCTGCGGTGAGGGGGGTTACAAGATGCCCTAATGCGAGCTTGATCACCGGTTTATTTGCCATTATCGAAAAATACTATTCAGGAATTTAGAAAGTTATACTTAAAAACTTCAAATTCTTTAGCAACACTATTTCGTGTCAACAATGTTCTGTTATTCTCGGGTTAGTAATGGCGACGGTATGGCAAGAACAAAGCGTAATGATAAGGATCAAAGGTCAAGGGACAGAAATAGCAATTCCAATGAGACATCTTAGCTCCAACCCCAAATGCATTGTTACTGCATTGTTAACACTGCTCTTTGCCATTCTCGGATCTTTTCTCTCATTTTCTCAGCTTGTTTAAGACTTAGGACTCATTAATGCACATTCACCCACACATATACACGCATACACACAGCTCAGAAGAAATATGGGCGCTGCTTCCTCTGGACTCAAGTACGACTATACAGGAACAAGAATATCGCCACGCAGAGATGAAGGGTCCAGCTAGGGAGGCTCAACTGGGCACCGGAGAAATACTCTGCACATTTTTCGGAACCCGTCGGGTACTGGTCGCAGTGATTCTGCAACAAAAAGATAATACATACTAATTTTATCATCATGTTATACACGTACTGCAGGTTGTGGAGAAGCAAAATTCCTCTGAAGATTCAATCAGAGCAATCTTACCCCCGTACTTACATGAAGATATCAACAGGAGCAGCAGAATTCCTCTGAAGATTCGCCCAGAGCAATCTTACCATCGTACTTACATGAAGATATCAACAGGTGCAGCAGAATTCCTCTGAAGATTCACTCAGAGCAACCTGACCCTCGTACCTACATGAAAATATCAACAGGAGCAGCAGAATCTCTCTGAAGATTCGTTCAGAGCAACCTTACCCTCGTACTTACATGAAGATATCAACAGGAGCAGCAGAATTCCTCTGAAGATTCACTCAGAGCAACCTGACCCTCGTACCTACATGAAAATATCAACAGGAGCAGCAGAATCTCTCTGAAGATTCGTTCAGAGCAACCTTACCCTCGTACTTACATGAAGATATCAACAGGAGCAGCAGAATTCCTCTGAAGATTCGCTCAGAGCAATCTTACCCTCGTACTTACATGAAGATACCAACAGGAGCAGCAGAATTCCTCTGAAGATTCACTCAGAGCAATCTTACCCTCGTACTTATATGAAGATATCAACAGGAGCAGCAGAATTCCTCTGAAGATTCACTCAGAGCAATCTTACCCTCGTACTTATATGAAGATATCAACAGGAGCAGCAGAATTCCTCTGAAGATTCACTCAGAGCAACCTTACCCTGGTACTTACATGAAAATTTCAACAGGAGCAGCAGAATTCCTCTGAAGATTCACTCAGAGCAACCTGACCCTCGTACCTACATGAAAATATCAACAGGAGCAGCAGAATCTCTCTGAAGATTCGTTCAGAGCAACCTTGCCCTCGTACTTACATGAAGATATCAACAGGAGCAGCAGAATTCCTCTGAAGATTCACTCAGAGCAACTTTACCCTCGTACTTACATGAAGATATCAACAGGAGCAGCAGAATTCCTCTGAAGATTCACTCAGAGCAATCTTACCCTCGTACTTAGATGAAGATATCAACAGGAGCAGCAGAATTCCTCTGAAGATTCACTCAGAGCAACCTTACCCTCGTACTTACATGAAAATATCAACAGAAACAGCAGAATTCCTCTGAAGATTCACTCAGAGCAATCTTACCCTCGTACTTACATGAAGATACCAACAGGAGCAGCAGAATTCCTCTGAAGATTCACTCAGAGCAACCTGACCCTCGTACCTACATGAAAATATCAACAGGAGCAGCAGAATCTCTCTGAAGATTCACTCAGAGCAACCTGACCCTCGTACTTACATGAAAATATCAACAGAAACAGCAGAATTCCTCTGAAGATTCACTCAGAGCAATCTTACCCTCGTACTTACATGAAGATACCAACAGGAGCAGCAGAATTCCTCTGAAGATTCACTCAGAGCAACCTGACCCTCGTACCTACATGAAAATATCAACAGGAGCAGCAGAATCTCTCTGAAGATTCACTCAGAGCAACCTGACCCTCGTACTTACATGAAAATATCAACAGGAGCAGCAGAATTCCTCTGAAGATTCACTCAGAGCAACCTGACCCTCGTACCTACATGAAAATATCAACAGGAGCAGCAGAATTCCTCTGAAGATTCACTCAGAGCAACCTGACCCTCGTACTTACATGAAAATATCAACAGGAGAAACAGAATTCCTCTGAAGATTCGCTCAGAGTAATTTCTTGGTACTTTACATGAAGATATTAACTAAGATTACTGAGCCCTTGTGGCCAGAAACGCATTAAGGTTTAGGAAATATTGCAAAGGAAGAACAACGTAGAAGAGCATAGAACGTGATTTCACACCTTTTGATGTTTGGGATTTCTCAACATTTCGATAAATACGCCGATTATTGTGCGTTTAGAGAATGAGTTATCTAGACAGCAAGCAAAGTCGACTAGCATGTGGAGGAAATTTAGCTGTTCAAATTGTATGCGACCCCGCATAGAGTGGGTATTGGTGATACATGAAATGAAATTTGCAGAGGAAACGTTCCAGACATAGGTTTAAGGCATCTACGCGGCATTTTCCAGATATAAGGCCTTGGGAATCTTCGAGAAGCTCAGTCAAGGAGGAGGCCCCTGACAGGATTTGAACCACACGATTCCCTGGTCCCGGTCTCAACAACTTCGGCAACTTTCCCTGCAACTACAGATAGCAATTAAGGTCAATTTTTGGAGGTACGTGTCAATCCTTAGGCAGCATGTATCGCCAACATTAGTGGATCTTTAAGAGTCATTCTTTCACACAAAATATTTTTTATCTAAAGTAAAGTCTAGACTGTCTTACTAGTGACTTTATCATTATATTTACATAAGATTCATTTTGAATCATGTGCTACTCGATGAAGCGGGTCCTGGAGAACATGTTCTTAGTACTAATCTAATTATCGTGTTTAGCCCTGTTTTTAGAGAGAAAAGTGTAATAAAGTAAAATTAGGAGGAACGTGAACGTTGTTCAAGTGAAGTGCTGTTCACCAGCATTTAACGTTATTTGCTTGCTGGCTTAGCACTAGGATGTCAATAAATTCATTTGCACCATTATCTTATGAGGCAATCTCATATTTATCAGTAGTGGTGTACCCTAGATCAGAGGTGTCCACAATGTAGGCAGTGAAGGTGGAATATGGGGAAGATATATATTGCTAATAACCTTTGATAGCCAACCCTGTGTTAAGTCCCTTTCACTTGCGCTTCAAATTCTCCTGACTTGCAGCTAAATGAAGATAACATATCTGCAAACCCACCAGCGGTTTCCATATTAACAGTGCTGATACTATTTTGCCTCGAAATAATTTCCTACGAAGGCACGTTTGCAAAATTGTGCTTAGTTTACCTAAATTCTCCAAAAGAATGTTCAGTTGCCACGACACAGCTCAAAATGCTTCATCCACTGTTTGCTCTTGTACAATAAATTGAAGTACATTCCCTCTATCTATGTAATTTAGTGTCAGGTTTCCTTCAGTTCTAAAGACCCAAAACAACCTCTCTCGTCGTTGTACACTACACGTTCCAATATGAACTGCTTATACAGGGTGGAAGGGAAGTCATTACATGAATTTAAACCAGTGATAGATCTCGGTATTTGGAACATATTTTGTATCTTACGTTTTTGTCTCCGACCATTTCCTATGGAGGTATTTTAGTTTCATCGAAAACAATATGGCCACGTGAGGTGGGCAAGGCAAGTTCAATCGCTATCTCTCCTCTAGTGCCCATGCTTGATGTAAACCAAAGAAAATATTAATAAAAGGCACAGAAGATGTTGAAACGTATGAAATTAAGGAATTTGTGTGATATTTATCATCCACATGTGTTATACTTAGACATGGGAGAAAATCTCACATGGACGTTACGTTGACTACGCATCGACCATAGAGTGCATCAACTGGCGGGGGATGTTGTCATTGAAATGTAAACAAAAGGGGTAGTCAACAACGCACCGTGCACTTCACGCCACAGTTCCACTTTGTCATTGGAAGAGACTGCGCACCCTCGCGTACGACCTTCCCACTGTGACGTACAAGTTCCATAGTTCAGTTGTTTATGCAGAGATCATTATCACTGAGAGTTTCCGCCATGTCTGGTTAAAATACAATAGGTAAATGACTAAATAGAAATCTGCAGCACCCAGGCACAAATCCCGAATGCTCAGTGTTTATAATATGAAGTGTAGATTTCATCGTGACAAATGCCTTTTAATAGTAGTGTATCAGCTTGGTTGTAATGTGTATTTTTAACATTTAGTTCCAGTATGGGTAAATGCAAAACTGAATAAGAGCTGATCCAGGTTTTGCTGCCTGATTAGTAAATTTGAATCCGTAATTGTTAAATTGCTATTTCGTCGACGTGTATGTTTATATTAACCTATGCTTAAGTTAACATGACATGAAATATCAACTTATACGAGGAGTTGCGGAAAAACAATTGTGGAGTAGACAGTATGTACCAAAATAAACATTTGAAGACAGGAAAATGGACTCTTAACTACTTCACCACATTAAATCCATCATGATTGAGTCTCTGATTGTGAAACCTGTTTGTGGCATTTTAGATGGAAACAAAATGTACTTTTGTACACTACTAGTCACAGTCACTAGGTGTGTCTGGTGTTCAATACATCTGTATTGTATTGTACTGTATTGGAATAATGCAATAATAGCGAACGATCGTCTTGTTCATAAAGAGAGCAGACTACAGTCCGTCCATATAATACTTCCTCGATCTGTGAACGCACACATTAGTTAAGGCAGCACATATACATTTATCATGGGAGTTTCATTTAATTTTGACTGGAAAATTAAGGTTTTTCACAAAGTATGAGTTTAGTTCTGTTCATTGAGGGCTCCTGTTATAACACGTGATCTGCGACCAGATAGAGCAGAGGTACTCAACAGTGCAACACACGCTTTCTTCCCCTACACATGTTATTTTCCCCCTCCACTGACCAAGGCAAGGCAAAGGCCTGCTAATCAGAGGCGGGTGGCGCGGAGTAATAGTACATACAGTTCAATGGGAGGACTAATGGTTTTGTTTTCAAGATGAAGACGATAGAGCTAAGTGCTTGATTTGTAAGACTGGTAGTTGCAGATTTATACCATTTCTCCTGCTTACGTTCCGTGTTCACGATAAACATTACTATCCTGGAAAAATACAACCAACTTTAGAAGCAATTGTTCGACACATTCTCTTCACAATTTGAAGACCTAAAAGTATTTGAAACCAAAATTCAATTATTTTGCACTTTTGAAGTAGTGACGCTTTGCATAAGCTACACAATATGAAACTAGTTGCATTGCAGAATTCCACGACCGTAAAATGGTCTGAAAAAGAAGTGTGGGAATTATTTAGGTCTCTGTTCTGTTGTGAGTATCCGATGTTACGTTTGTTTGCTTCTAGTTTAATGGCAGTCTTTGGCTCCACTTATATCTGAGAACACACATTTTCAAAAATGAACTACATTAAAAGTGAGTAGCGCGGCAAGATAATGACAATTGCCTTGCTTATCTTTTGAGGCTGTGTACTTCATCTTTTGCACCAAATATTGCAAACCTGAAACGTAAACCGTGCCAAAAAAAGTAATCCTGAGAAACATGGTGGGTTAATCAGGAGTAGAATACGAATGTGTACGCCTTTGATTTCCTGTGCTTAAGAATGTGCCGCCACTGGAACTCAGTAACCACGGATTAATGAGTCATTTTGTCCCAGCTGGTGGAAGGAGGTGGCTTCAACGTCCCCTAACTTGCCTGCAGTTGAGCACCGCTGATCTAGGGGTGAGTACGGAACTGGTAAACAAGATCACCATCACTGTGTGAGAGTGATATTTGAGCCACTTCTCTGTGTACAGCGTGTGATTTCTATTCTGTGAAGTCTACGAAATGGTTTGTGTAATTTTATGACATCATTGCTTCGATGTGAAACTGGTAGGAGTACGTTTCTCATTACTAGCACGTAAAGGTAGAAATAATCCACCAGAGTAGGTGATTTAGTTTTACCTTTCCCGATCCAGAAGGACAGAGTTGCCATCTGTTAATCAACATTGTTTTTTCGTAACGTGTTTCAAGGTAGGACCTCTAAGTATTTCATAACAAAAGTACGTTTGAAAGCGATATCTTGAGTTGATATGGATATTTATAAATTTTAAAGTTATAGTTCAAGTTATACTGGTATTGATATATTTATTTTTATTCTTTATATTGAAACAATGGTATATGATCATGGTCTTCAGCTTTCATGCCTATGGCAAGAGAGGGAATAAGAGGGGAAAAATGAGGTATGCGACAAGAAAGTCAATGCATTAAATGTAAGTCCCTTCCAAATCCTGTATGTACCAAAAATAAAGAAAACAACAGCTGCTAAGAACACATTATCTCCGCATAAGAAGCAGTTATTGGAATCCATTGAGAGGAAACAAAATCAACCTATAGGACGAGGAAGAAGAAGAAGAAAGGGAAATGGAAGATGCAGTAGAATAATTATAACAAAGGCAGAAAAATGTTTCGTGAAAATGAGTCGTTAGGAGTTGAGCCTATGGTCTCATTCATATGGTAGCTTACTGATGAGCCAACATAAGAGGATGCTGTCTACATATTCTGTGCAGGAAAATGGTCAGCAGATTGCCGAGGTGAACTGTGGGCCAAATGTTGGGCCCATGTAGAATCTTCAGCAGCAGAACTAGAAGAATGCATTTTTGATTTTCACAAATGAACATTTTTGAAGCTCATTATATGAAAGTGTTCATGTTTCTTAATGGCTATTGATGTTCAAATAGATCATTTGAAGGTACGAGGGTGGGTCAATAAGTAATGCCTCCTATTTTTTTCCTTAAATAAGTTAGTTATGTGAAAAATTTGAATTTGGCGCAAATCCTCAAACCTTCTTCTCCAATCCCCTGCAGTAGTAACTTCTTAAGTCAACAGGTGGCAGTACTGCATCCTCTTGAAAAATGGCTGACATCGACATTCGTAGTAGACAGCGTTCTGTGATTCACAGTGATGCCATTCCATTGACTGCCGCTTTGATTCAGGTTCAAAAAAATGAACCCACGTTTCGTCTCCAGTAACAATTTTTTCCAGAAACTCCTCTCCCTCCAAATTGAAGCGCTGCAAGTGTTCGGAGGCTATTGTCTTCCTTGTTTCTTTGTTTTGGGCGGTTAACATTCTTGGTACCCAACGTGAGCAAACCTTTGAGCAACCCAGTTGTTGAATAATCGTCATCACACTGCCTTTACTGAGGGAGGTAATGGGACACAATTCACCTGTTGTTATCCGGCGATCTCCACGAATGATCTCATCGACTCGCTGAATGTTGCATGGAGTTACTGCAGTCACCAGCCTGCCGCTTCGCGTTTCATCTGCCAATGGTGTTTGCCCTTCAGCTTCGTTACAGCGACGAACCCATCGTCTAACAGTGCTCACATCCACCGTTGCATCTGCCAATGGTGTTTGCCCTTCAGCTTCGTTACAGCGACGAACCCATCGTCTAACAGTGCTCACAGCCACCGTTGCATCTGCCAATGGTGTTTGCCCTTCAGCTTCGTTACAACGACGAACCCATCGTCTAACAGTGCTGACATCCACCGTTTCATCTGCCAATGGTGTTTGCCCTTCAGCTTCGTTACAGTGACGAACCCATCGTCTAACAGTGCTGACATCCACCGTTTCATCTGCCAATGGTGTTTGCCCTTCAGCTTCGTTACAGCGACGAACCCATCGTCTAACAGTGCTCACATCCACCGTTGCATCTGCCAATGGTGTTTGCCCTTCAGCTTCGTTACAGCGACGAACCCATCGTCTAACAGTGCTCACAGCCACCGTTGCATCTGCCAATGGTGTTTGCCCTTCAGCTTCGTTACAACGACGAACCCATCGTCTAACAGTGCTGACATCCACCGTTTCATCTGCCAATGGTGTTTGCCCTTCAGCTTCGTTACAGTGACGAACCCATCGTCTAACAGTGCTGACATCCACCGTTTCATCTGCCAATGGTGTTTGCCCTTCAGCTTCGTTACAGCGACGAACCCATCGTCTAACAGTGCTCACATCCACCGTTGCATCACTATACACATTTTTTAGCCTTTTGTGAATGCGAATTGGCGTTTCACCTTCCGCAGTCAAAACTTCAATCACAGAACGCTGTCTAATACGAATGTCGATGTCAGCCATTTTTCAAGAGGATGCAGTGCTGCCACCTGTTGACTTAAGAAGTTACTACTGCAGGGGATTGGAGAAGAAGGTTTGAGGATTTGCGCCAAATTCAAATTTTTCACATAATTAACTTATTTAAGGAAAAAAAAAAAGGAGGCATTACTTATTGACCCACCCCTCGTATATTGTCCCAATTTTATTGTCCTCTTTAAGCTGCCACCAAGACATGGGATCCAAATTACTGTTAAACCAAGGGAACTTTGGATCACTCTTTCCAAAACCTAAAGCTTGCCAACTTTTGTTCAACACAAGATTACTTGTTATTTCGTTTTGTCAAATAATGTTTGATGAAGTTAAACATTTAGCAACATATCAATTAACATTTTGAAGTTGAAAAACCAATTTCAGTTATAACAGTTATGAAGTTACATTGCAGAAACAAATTCGGGGTCCGAATCTGGTGAAGTTTCTCTACTGTTAGCTCTAAAATTCTTATTTTGGTACTTTATTTCCACTACAATTTTCTGTATACATTTTTTTCAGCACGCTGAATATACCACATAAAGTTCAAAGCAATCTCCGTTGATTTTATGTAAATAAAAACATCAAAGTGAGACAAAAATTGTAATGAAAATGTTATGCTAAAACAAAGGGACAAAACCGGTCAGTGCAACACACTGATCTCAAAAATATTTCACCACCAGGAAAATCAGATTATACTATAGGAGCAAAAAGATTTTTATAGAACTACGAAAATGCCCGCTATCAGTTCCAAAAGTTTGTAGGAGAAATGTAATCATGCTAAATGTAAAAATCTGACTTTTGCACTGACATAACTTTCTCTACTCTTGTACTAACCGTTCTTACAAACTCTTATTCCTATATCTTCTTTGTGTTAGTTGAGATAAACATTTGTACTAATTATCTTATTACTTATTTCCTTGTAGGTACAAGGGGAATATGGGAATACAGTAGGCTTTGAGCGATAATCAAATTTTTGAAGATTTGAGATTCCGTTCTGTTTGCACGGCAAAGATATAAACAAATTAATCACGATATTCCATTTGACGAAAGATTAAGCTTTCCAAAACTCAAACAAATAACAAGGAATATCTCCGAAATGGTTCTCTACTAAAAGAAAAAAAAAGTATTTGGAGACAAATTGTGTTTTTTAGCAAATCTGAATTTCTTGTGTAGTAAGATTTGGTCTATCTCTTACGGTTTACCAGTTATGCAAAAGTCATTCATAGTAAACAGGACTACATAGACTATAGCCAGAAAATTCAAAATGTACATTTCGTTTGCCATAAAAATATCTTAAACATATGGGCATTTTAATAAAAATCGTTAGAGCTACTTTCGAGAAAATAAAATTTTTCGAAAAATTTTCCATGTAAAGGGTAGTTTGGGGTAGAGGAATTTTCTTCAAAATCTTCGTGTCGCAACCTTAAGACATCCTTAAATACCAACTTTAGTTTTTGAGCTATGCTACCCACAGAATGACAGACTGACAGACACAGATACACGCATAAAGACAAAGATACAGACTCACACACACACACACACACACACAAAGACAGAAACACACACAGACACCCACACACAAGGACAGACACATACACACACACACAAAGACAGACACCCACACACATATATACACACCCACACACATAGATAGACACACACACACAGACACCCACAGCCACATATACACACACCCACACACAAGGACAGACACATACACACACACACAAAGACAGACACCCACACACATATACACACACCCACACACATAGACACACACAGACACCCACACACAGACACCCACACACATATACACACACCCACACACTTAGACACATGCAGACACCCACAATCAGACACCCACACACAGATACCCACACACATAGATAGACACACACAGACACCCACACACAGACACCCACACACATATACACACATATACACACACCCACACACATAGCCACACAGACACCCGCACACATATACACACATATACACACACCCACACGCATAGACACACGCAGACACCCACACACAGACACCCACACACATAGATAGACACACACAGACACCCACACACATATACACACACCCACACACATAGACACACACAGACACCCACACACAAAGACAGACACCCACGCACAGACACCCGCACACATAGATAGACACACACAGACACCCACACACCGACACCCACACACATATACACACACCCACACACATAGACACGCACAGACACCCACACACAAAGAAAGACACCCACACACAGACACCCGCACACATAGATAGACACACACAGACACACACACACAGACACCCACACACAGACACCCACACACAGACACCCACACACAGACACCCACACACAGACACCCACACACATGGACAGACAAACACAGACACACACACAGACACCCACACACATAGATAGACACACACAGACACCCACACACACCCACACACATAGATAGACACACACAGACACCCACACACAAAGACAGACACACACAAAGACTGGCACACACACACACACCCACACACAAAGACAGACGCACACAAAGACTGGCACACACACATATACACACACACACAAAGACAGACACCCACACACACCCACCCACAAAGACAGACACACACAAAGACTGACACACACACATCCACACACACACACACAGACACACACACACACACACACACACAAAGACAGACGCACACAAAGACTGGCACACACACATCCACACACACACACACAAAGACAGACACCCACACACATAGATAGACACACAGAGACACCCACACACACCCACACACATAGATAGACACACACAGACACCCACAAAGACTGGCACACACACATCCACACACACACACACAAAGACTGGCACACACACATCCACACACACAAAGACAGACACCCACACACATAGATAGACACACGCAGACACCCACACACAAAGACAGACGCCCACACACAGACACCCGCACACATAGATAGACACACACAGAGACCCACACACAGACACCCACACACATAGACAGACAAACACAGACACACACACAGACACCCACACACAAAGACAGACACCCACACACAGACACCCACACACATAGACAGACAAACACAGACACACACACAGACGCCCACACACAGACACCCGCACACATAGACACACACAGACACCCACACACAGACACCCACACACAAAGACAGACGCCCACACACAGACACCCACACACAGACACCCACACACATAGACACACACAGACACCCACACACAAAGACAGACGCCCACACACAGACACCCGCACACATAGATAGACACACACAGACACCCACACACATAGACAGACAAACACAGACACACACACAGACACCCACACACAAAGACAGACACCCACACACAGACACCCACACACATAGACAGACAAACACAGACACCCACACACATAGATAGACACACACAGACACCCACACACATAGATAGACACACACAGACACCCACACACAGACACCCACACACATAGATAGACACACACAGACACCCACACACATAGACAGACAAACACAGACACACACACAGACGCCCACACACAGACACCCGCACACATAGATAGACACACACAGACACCCACACACAGACACACACACAGACGCCCACACACAGACACCCGCACACATAGATAGACACACACAGACACCCACACACAGACACCCACACACAAAGACAGACGCCCACACACAAAGACAGACACCCACACACAGACACCCACACACATAGACACACACAGACACCCACACACAAAGACAGACGCCCAGACAGACACCCGCACACATAGATAGACACACACAGACACCCACACACATAGACAGACAAACACAGACACACACACAGACACCCACACACAAAGACAGACACCCACACGCATAGATAGACACACACAGACACCCACACACACCCACACACACAGATAGACACACACAAAGACTGGCACACACACACACACACACACACACACACACACACACACACACACACAAAGACTGGCACACATGAACCTTTCTCTAAAAATGATTTTTCTTTATTCAGAGCACCTCAAACATATATTTCCGGTGAAATCTTGACATCTAATTTTTGGGTGGAATGCAACATTTCCTGTACTTCCTATACGTAGTAGAGGAGGTAACAATGAGGCCTTGAGTTATTTTAGACATTAAAGCAAGATGAAGATATTATTGTGTAATTATGATAACGCGGAAGATCAATGGTTCAAATCCCGGCTATGGCATTGAATTTTTCAGTCCTGATTCCAGCTCTTAAAATGTTGAAGTTTTATCGAAGAACCTAACTCAAAATATATCTATACTTATTTTTAGAATCTATCAAAAGACCTGAACAGTGGTGAAATTATTTAACTTTCATGTTTGTTTTCTCTTTTCCGCTTCATGGCTTTCGTTATTTCACCCTAATTAAAACATGTGATGAAAACCTGCAGTGTGTAGGCTTTGGAGCGAGCATTTGATCCCCTTTAGTGTTGGAGACATCCTATACAGAGTATTGACCGTTCCATATTACTAAGAAGCATATTTTGCAGACTTGCAGACTCGCGTGCAGTAATATTCACCTTGTGCAGAATGGAAGCCATTTTTACGACATGCTGGCCTCGGAAGTTGCCGTGATTTTCGCTACATGCCCAGGATTTGTAACCGCTGAGGGGTTTTCATACATTCACTGCACATGTCTAGAGAGAAGGGTCGTGTTAAGCGGGTGTAGTAAGCGCCAGGGGAATATCTGCATCTACCTAACTACATAAGAATATTATCCAGACTCTCGCAACGTCGTTTCCATCCCCAGCTTTGTGTACATGTTATACGCTCCAAAATCTCTTAATGTGTCAAGGACACCTAGCAGCTTGCATAGCATTACTAAAGAAATTGCCATTACCGAAAACCGCTGTTTGTTCCAACTCTTTTGACATCCAGTAAACAGCTCTTTCGGAATTTAAAGCTAACCGAAGTAAAATTTGATAAAACAGTTCATACATTAATGTTAGCATCTAATTTAAAGGACAATAAAACCGTGCAACCTAAAAACTTGCAGAACTGTTTACATTTTTGTTGGTCAAAGAATCCTGACGCGTTTAATTACTTTTAACACTATGTTAAATACATTTTTCTTGTTTACCATTCCCTTATGTTTAAACTCAAGATTCTCACATTGCCACATCTCTCTCGCAGTATATCATACCTCCGTACAGTATGTTGTCGAATTTGTTAATTTTAAAACTATGTCAGCTTAAATGACTAGAAAACGATAATATTCCAGTAACCTATTTCTTGGAACTAATCAGCGTTAGATGAAATCCATATGACTTATTCTCACGTTTTATCTTATGTATAATGGGAATATCTTTCTAAGGTTAAGAATGAATTCTCATAACAGACGTGTAATTGAATTAAATTAATAAAGTGACGCTGACTGACATTTTAGCTTCTCGAGCTTTCTGGGATTCGTTTGTTCTGGCCCGCTCATTATCGAGCATTGCCTAGCTATGTAGTGATGTAAGGTGGCTAACCTCGAGCGTCCCTTGTGGCGCATAGCCGCTGTCACACTTTAATGCTGGTTTTAATTTTCAAATATTTATACTTTTCTCAAGTGGAAAGTCTTTATTCCTTTTTAGTCAAGATCATGCCAGTTATTGAGGTTGGAAGCCATGACATAACGACCCGCTTTTTAAAAAGGTGTAACCATGTAACGCGTGTTAATCTTGATTAAGACAAACAAGAGGTATAAGTTTTGCAAGAATGTATTGAAGAGCGAGTGTAGGATGCAACATATAAGCCTTTTTACTTCATTAGAACTTTACAGAATATTAGTAAACCAGTTGAACGTGGGAAACGTAATTTACATTTGATAGGTTCAGTTCAATTCCGTCGGAAAACATAGACCAGCAATAAAACCGATTTTTCCCTCTTTGAACGGTTGTAGTTTTCTCTATAACTCATACGCTTTTCTTTCATTCTGTTCATTTATTTAGGCAGACTAAGCTGAATTTCTATGCAAATCTGTAATTATAATTTATATTTTTAGCTAATGTTGCAATCTGTCACAATTAAAATCAACACTGATGTTTATTTTGGCTGCAAGTACATGGATTTCCAACTTATGGTAGCTGCGGTAAACATAGAAACAAATGAAACATTATATTTTATCGTTGACCATAATCAGATATTAAAAAACTAGCGTTTGTATGATCAGTTGTAGGTTAGATATCAAGTCGGTTGATCGTTTTAAGTACTTGAGACCAATAATAGTCATCTGCAACCTGTGAGGCAGAAACAGATAGACGAACACAGTTGGGCCGAATTGCAGTGCGCTCTCTAAACGGGGTTCTGTGGAGTCGGGAAGTCCAACTTTGTACAAAGAAACTTAGCCTGAATACTGTGATAGAGAGCATTCTAATGTATGGATCAGAAGGTTGGTCACAGACAGAGATTATGTGCAGTTGAAATGTATGGATCAGAAGGTTGGTCACAGACAGAGATTATGTGCAGTTGAAATGTATGGATCAGAAGGATGGTCACAGACAGAGATTATGTGCAGTTGAAATGGATGGATCAGAAGGTTGGTCACAGACAGAGATTATGTGCAGTTGAAATGTATGGATCAGAAGGATGGTCACAGACAGAGATTATGTGCAGTTGAAATGGATGGATCAGAAGGATGGTCACAGACAGAGATTATGTGCAGTTGAAATGGATGGATCAGAAGGTTGGTCACAGACAGAGATTATGTGCAGTTGAAATGTATGGATCAGAAGGATGGTCACAGACAGAGATTATGTGCAGTTGAAATGGATGGATCAGAAGGTTGGTCACAGACAGAGATTATGTGCAGTTGAAATGTATGGATCAGAAGGATGGTCACAGACAGAGATTATGTGCAGTTGAAATGGATGGATCAGAAGGATGGTCACAGACAGAGATTATGTGCAGTTGAAATGGATGGATCAGAAGGTTGGTCACAGACAGAGATTATGTGCAGTTGAAATGTATGGATCAGAAGGATGGTCACAGACAGAGATTATGTGCAGTTGAAATGGATGGATCAGAAGGTTGGTCACAGACAGAGATTATGTGCAGTTGAAATGTATGGATCAGAAGGTTGGTCACAGACAGAGATTATGTGCAGTTGAAATGGATGGATCAGAAGGTTGGTCACAGACAGAGATTATGTGCAGTTGAAATGTATGGATCAGAAGGTTGGTCACAGACAGAGATTATGTGCAGTTGAAATGTAAGGATCAGAAGGTTGGTCACAGACAGAGATTATGTGCAGTTGAAATGTATGGATTAGAAGGTTGGTCACAGACAGAGATTATGTGCAGTTGAAATGTAAGGATCAGAAGGATGGTTACAGACAGAGATTATGTGCAGTTGAAATGGATGGATCAGAAGGTTGGTCACAGACAGAGATTATGTGCAGTTGAAATGGATGGATCAGAAGGTTGGTCACAGACAGAGATTATGTGCAGTTGAAATGTATGGATCAGAAGGTTGGTCACAGACAGAGATTATGTGCAGTTGAAATGTATGGATCAGAAGGATGGTCACAGACAGAGATTATGTGCAGTTGAAATGTATGGATCAGAAGGTTGGTCACAGACAGAGATTATGTGCAGTTGAAATGTATGGATCAGAAGGTTGGTCACAGACAGAGATTATGTGCAGTTGAAATGTATGGATCAGAAGGATGGTCACAGACAGAGATTAAGTGCAGTTGAAATGTATGGATCAGAAGGTTGGTCACAGACAGAGATTATGTGCAGTTGAAATGTATGGATCAGAAGGATGGTCACAGACAGAGATTATGTGCAGTTGAAATGTATGGATCAGAAGGATGGTCACAGACAGAGATTATGTGCAGTTGAAATGTATGGATCAGAAGGTTGGTCACAGACAGAGATTATGTGCAGTTGAAATGTATGGGCTTAGGCGTAACTGCAGAAGATCCCGACTAGAAAATGTCCGAAATGAGATTATACGACATATAATTGGTCAACCTGAACCAGACACTGATTGAATTGATAAGAGAACTCTAGAGGGGTATGGCCATCATAGACGAATGCCTGAAAGCAGATGGCCCAAAAAGGCTTTGAATTGGTCACCAGAGGGTCGAAGAAAGAAAGGAAGGCCGTCCACGCCTGACTTGTTGTTGGTGCCATGAGTAGATGAAATTTGGACGATGAGATGTGGGAGGGCCGAGGTTGTAAGAGGCAACCCCTGACAAGAAGAAGTTAGATCTGCAAAACCACCAATACGCTGTGTAACGATGGTAGTCAACAACGGATTGAAACCGTTTAGTTATTAATCCTGCCTTTTAAGCCCACTCTTATTATACCTAGTCATATCATAAGGTATGTCGCAACTGCAGACGTGGGTAACGTATCAAGGAATGGCACTATGCAAAACATTTTCATACCGTTTATTAACTATAATATCTTATCTATAACAGCACGTGTGTAATTTATGTCCAAATTTGACACTGTTCGCTTCAAATCTCGTTTTAGAGGCTCCTCGTGTCGAGCAATCTTTACTCTCGATGATGTCCCATAGTTGGAAATCCAGTGGATTTAGATCTAACCAAACTTGGTGCGCTGTAAACTCGGGAACATTGTCCTTAAGCCACTGTTGAACGTGTTTAGTCTGATGAGCTGGCGTATAGTCTTGTTGAAAAACCCAGCCACAAGTGTTCCTAAATAGCCCCACCCCCCTACCCCAGGGACCTTATGAGTCTGCCATACCGGGCAGTATAGTTTATACTCTGAATGAAAAGTATGGTTACTTTAATGTGACTTTATTTCTTCTGAAATTGAATCACAAAGCACAGTTCCCTGGTTTGTAATTAACACAATTTACACTTCACCATGTGACTTTATTTCTTCTGAAATTGAATCACAAAGCACAGCTCCCTGGTTTGTCATTAACACAATTTACACTTCACCGTGACCTTACACCTCCAGCTGTTCTGTCCTATCATAGCCTTGACACACATACTGTTCACTGTACTCAACTCTACTCCACTCAAAGCAAAAACTGACTGTCCAGTCCGGGCCGAATCGCTTATACCAGGTGTTCAAAAAAGTGTCTGATAATGCAACAGGAGTTGGGATTGGTCAGAACTAGGATAAATGTCCAGATACAAAGTCCATTGTCCGGCGTAAATACTCAACACAAGTAAAATGGCGCATATCTCCCCAATCTCAACACCTGTAGCAATATCACACATCTTCTTCTAAGTTAGGCGCCAGCGATTCCTCTGAAACTTGCTTCTCGAAGCTTCCCGTTGCCTAGCAACGTAGTGGTGTGAGGTAGCTGGCCTCGAACGTTGGCGTCACAACTTAAAAAGTGATTGACTGCATCTGATACCAAATGCACTCATTGTGAGCTTTCTGTTAAATGCACAACTCGAAGAGAACAGTTGTACGTATCCACTGATGTTATTACATAATCTTATAATAAGGGCTACATTAATTAATTCTGCATTATAATTGACTTTGAAGTTATATAAAATTTTACTCCAACTACAAAAACAAACAAAACGAATAACTAATAATACAGGGTGGAAGCGAAGTCATTAAATTCCTTCTAATATGTGCTTCATAGAAGCATTACAAACAAAAAGTCGAATAGCATTGAGTTCTTTGATCAGCCGATTTTATCCAAGTTGGATGTGTAATTCCACAAGAATGTAGGAAGATAACAGTTTCTTACTTGTAAGATGCGTAGAGTAACTTATTTCTGACATAGCTTCGGTAGTAATTATGGGACATCACATAGGGTTTCGAAATAATTAATCACTTAAAAGACGTGAAGGAATACTCTGAGCTGCTATTTCAGAGATGACGTAACTCGACAACGTTGCGTTGAGGTTGGTTAGGGAATTGACCTGGTTTGTGGATGTAAACAGCTTTCGCTTTCGGCAATGTTTTGGAAGCTAACGCTTGTGAGTGGCCTACACTGTCACAGAAACAAGGAGGGACAAGGCAGGGTATGAGTTTGTTTTCAAAACGCACCGTTACGCTGTTTGTTTATGTACAGAGCCAGAGGAAGTGAGCAGCCACACAATCTGCAGTGTTGCCAGCTTGTTTTCGACATAAATTAAATTATCTCCATAGGAAATGGTCGGAGACAAAATCGTAAGATACAAAATGTGTTCCAAATACAGAGGTCTACCACTGGTTTAAATTAATGTAATGACTTCCCTTCCACCCGGTATAATTATTTTCCCTTTTTGCTGACGAGTGATTGAAAAACTAAGGACTGATGTCGTAATAAGCATTTGTCTAGAAGCACGTTCTCAGGTAACTGTATCGATGTAATTGTCGACTTGATATAGTGTATCGATCAGGGATTTTGGCGGGAGCGAGTGTATTTTATGCAGTTGGCGCCATGTTGTATAAATGACTACCCACGTTATATTGGAGAGCATCGAAACATTGTTCATATTGTCTGAACGTGTGCTGCAGTTATTTCCCCAGATGAAAGTGGTTTCGTGATATGCGAGCAGTGCTCCAAGGAATCCTGCATCGCAAGCGGAAATCCAACTTTACAACAACCGTGTCTCAACAGCATTTCTTATTTGGTTAACGGATCATCTTCTGGGAATGAATTAACATTATCCTGCAGAAAACTTGTTCTTTTGGTTAACTTTATAGCTAGAATTGTATTACAAGGCCCTAATGACCTAGCTGTCGATGGGCCCTTAAACCCTACTCACTCACTCACTTGTGTTACAAATGTGAGCTTATTATGTGTTCCTTCAATATTCATTTTCATTGTTTTAAATTACCGAGCTTTATGTTCCAATAATTTTAAAGGCATTTCATGCACACGAATGCACGTTTCAGTGAGACAAGATATTCAACTTAAACGACCTACGAAATTGCAATAATTACTCCAAATGTCTATTGTATGCTGATGATCTTAAATTATACAGAGCAATTCGTAATGCTGAAGATACAATGAAATTACAATCAGATCTGGATAATGTTTACAAATGGAGCTTGGAAAACAAACTCTTTTAATCTGCACATTAGAAATATAAGCAACGATTCATTTAAGAAAGGTTGTATTCAGAATACGTAGGGACTTAAAAGACACTCAGGTTATGTTAATTCTATACAAAAGTGTTGTTCGTAGTAATTTGGAATGTGCCTCAATTGTATGGTCACCAATGTATAAATGTCACAACAATCAAATGGAGAGCTTCAAAAGAAAGTTCCTCAGATTACAAAAATCACGGTGTTTTTATTTATAATCAGAGCTTACTGTATAGTTAATTGCTTAACAAATTCGGAATAGTCTCACTTTCTGATCAAAGCTGAACAAACTTAGGAATGGCCTGGTGTCCAGTGAAGAACTGATTGATAGAATATATTCGAATGTCAGTACTGCTAATTTCAGAAACCGTCAGTTGTTTCAATTTAGGACTCCGAAAACCTTATGCTATAAAACTTCTCCTGTTCTGAGGTTACAACGAAAACACAGCTGGATTTTAACTTCCCTTACAAGCAGTTTCAAAAACAATTAAATATGAGAATTATTTGCATGTGATTTTCACTTGTATCGCTTGTTCTGCAGAATTAGTAGAACATTTGCAATTCTAGTCTTATATAGTAGTTTAAAAGATGTTTCATTTTTAGTCTTAGTTTCTTAGCACTTTATAGTATACTTTTCTATGGTATTCAAATTTGTTTAATTACTGTTTATTCAGTTGCATCACTTAAAATTATTCGCTTAATTAGTATACAGTTTGCAATGTTTTGTCTTCAATAATAGCTTAATAGACAATTTAATCTTAATTTCTTTGTGTTCGTGTTTTGTATTAGTCAAGCTTGTAGCTACTGTAATTGGAGCTGTGCTCTGCTGTAGCACAAATGGATATATAAATAAATTCCAAAATGGCAGCATGGAATCATGTTGAATTAGAAAACCATGTTGTCACCTCTGCACAGAACTATCTACAGGTATTCGGGCTTATCGCATAACTGGGCCTTGATTTGTCTCACATTGAGTATTGCTTTACCGCTCCAGAAACATTGTTTTTTTCGTTTCGGGGTAGACAGTAGATAGCAGAGTAGACAGTTGACAGTAAGTTGTGTGGAGTTCATTTGAGTTCAGACTCCACTTCAGTTGTTAGTTGTGATTCAGCACTTCTGAATGAGTAACATCTGTGATATGGTAAGCGCCGGAGTGATAAACAGTGTTTTTATCAGCAACTGCTGTTCTAACCTGTTGCAATATTCCTTGTACAACACGTGGTTATTATTGATATTGTCAGTATGCGATTGAGAAGTACCTATTTTATATTATGTTGTAATATTTTATTAAGCTGTGATAAATCACATTTTACAATTCTTTTAAATTGTTACACATGTCTTAAGACGTATACGTGACCGGACATAAATGGTTTACCACTTCCTATGGTAGTCCCTATGGACTTTTCTATGGTGTCACCCTTCCGCATAGCAACTGGTGGAAGCATGACATAACTCGCTCTCACTATTCTACTACCTTCATGATCCAACACTGAACTGACTGAACTTGTGCCGGCTCGCTTATATAGTACACAATTGTATACCGGCACGTTTCTCTGGAAATAGACGTTTCTCGAAGCTCCTCTTAACAATCGCTGCACATTTTTCTTGTGATATAAAAGCAGTTTTCAGTTGCACAATTTTCGATCCATGTCGAATTTTGAAAGATTAAATAGGTTACAAAATGCGAAACAAAATTCTTGTGGCGGTTCAATGTTAGCTACCTTAGACCACTACGTTGTTGGGTAACTCGCAACATTGTCGGTTAAAAGCAAAACCGTTTCCGGACAGTTCGAGAAACTTCAAATGCCAGGCTTTCCCCGAAATCTCAGAATTTCCAAAGAGTCAGTCAATTTTTAGTGAGTGAGTGAGTGAGTGAGTGAGTGAGTGAAATTGTCAGAGTGAGCTGTGTATGGTTGAGCAGTATTTGTGTCAAGATAAGGATAGAACAGAACAGCTGAGGGTTAGAAGGTCACGAGTTGTGAATTGTGGTTCAGTTTTGGAGAAAATAAGGTGACAAAGGATAACTGATAATGTTACAATGGCTATAGTCTTTAAATTGGATAAGACAATATTCCTTTTACTATGAGATATAATTAGCATAATGTTACGAAGAGTTAAACTCAATGGCATACTTGGTGTTCGAATATAAGGACATTTTCTTTTTAGTCAAAACCCCAAACGAACGAAAAAATAGTTCCATTTGCCCTAAATGCTTGCTCGTAGTGAAATTTAAGGGGGGGGGTGGAATACGGAAGAGAACAGAAGCACCAACATATTAGAACATAGAATATCAAACATTATACTCTTCTCCGGGTTGTGTTTACAGTGAAATGAAGAAAACTTTTTGAAACCATGATGGTAAAAAGTACACGGTAACCCTCATCATCAATTTGTCATAGGTTGTCAAATAGTCGTGCTTGAGTTATTAGTCTCCTAATACATGTAGCAGAGTCTGTAGAAGAGTGCGCTTCAATGTCCCGTCCAATTTCGAGCTGTCGCGTTTAGACAGCCTAATTGATGTTTGTTCTGTCCTGGAGATCGGCAACCTTCATTAAAAAGTTTACGTGCCGGAGGGGAGGCCAGAGGTTATCCCACACTTTTTAATACTTGCCAGAAAGAGACAACCGAGGCAAAACTAAATTAGTACAGGTATGTAAACAGCAAATGCACCAAGTTTTCATGAGCAGTTTTTCTTCACTCGTGAGATTTTCATTTATTATCCGCATCATTCATAGCCACAATTACGTAAAAGCTCTGTTGCCTTGTGTGTTCTTCAGGAATTGGCTTAAACGCTCAGTTTCAAAATATTGCGTCAGATAACAAGTTCATTTACTTTTAATGTCACCTATTTCTTCAAAAACTGAATCACAAAACAATTCTCTGTGTTATCGTTAACACAATTTACAATTTGTCGTGACCTTGCAACTCATATCTGTTCTGTCCTATCGTAACCTTGAAACAAACACTGCTCACTGTACACAGAAACCTCCGACGTTCAACTGTCTGACGATACACTTGCTAAAACTGCTTCAACACTAACCTCACTTAAAGCTATCAAAATTAACTGGCTCTTATGCCCGTGCGACTCGCTTATATAGTCGAGCATTGGGTCCCGTCAATTTCTCTCGAAGTATACGTTTTCCCGAAGCTTCCCCGCTCATTGACGGGCGTTGCCTAGCAACGTAATGGTGTCGAGTATGAGTTTCTAGTTCAGCAGTGCATGGTGAGCTGATACATCTTAAGGTAGGCATTTCCCTAATGGAAATAATTATTCTAGTACAACGTAACATACAACTCTTACTGCCCGTTTCTCAAAGTAATAACTGCACTTTTCGACAACTTACCTGTTGGCAATACAAGAATACAGGGACAAATGGACATATTTAGATTATTACTGAAATGAACTAGGAAAACATTCTGCACCCTATTAGAGTGCCCTGGATTACAGCATGAGCATGTAGAATAAACAAGTTGTTTGTTATTTCAAAACAATTATACGTGTATGTATCTTCCTTAGTTCCATGCCACTTATTAGATATTACGTCAATAGAAAAGACAAAGCGAAACTTTTATAGCAAAAAGCAAGAATCGTTATTACTACATTTTCATTCCTAGTATGCGCAGGTGTGGCATTATAGTTATAGGGGTTAGGGTAGAGTAATCCTCGGCCATAATTTGGCAAAAACTGGGATGTTTCCCTTCTTATAGAAGAGGCATGGGCAAACTTGGCTCAACTGGGCCACTACTCTGAAACACGTTCTTGTCTCACTCCACCAGCCATCCCTCCCACTGTTGTTCAGCTTCCGACACGCCTCATACAGTGGCGAGTATAGCTGTTTCATAAAGAGTGGTCGAGAGATTTGTTTTACGTTACAAAAACAGGAAAGTTTGTTGTTTAATATGGGGATTTCAATTTGCAAATGTGACGTGTTATAATATCAAACGCAACTTTGATCAGAGAAATAGATCAGAGTTACAGGTATTTATTTACAACTTCAAAAGGTACTTTGTGAATACTCGTATTTGTAAACATATACAAGGGACGATATGATTCCACTTTTTAGTGGTTTAGTTTCTCATTAGTTCATTTAATATAAAACATTGTATTTCGTGTTTCAAAATTTGAACATAAGAAGTTTAAAACCAAAGAATTTATGTTAATAAAATAGTTTGGAAATATTTGTAAGGCTAAATAGCAATGGAACTTTACTGGTTTATTTATTTTGAAAGAGAAACAATTTAGTATGTTAATCATAAGGCAGCGTAAGCATATTACGTGTGTAAGATAAAGGAAGGTTATAAAATTGAAGATGATGCAATTTGCCTAACCACAGTGGGTGGATGTAATAATTATTGTATAGAAAATATGTTTAATATAAATCAAATAATTAATAACAGCGCAGAAATTATTACTGGCGTCCGTTTGCACAACAGAAGACAAACCTTTAAGTATATTTATGTTATTTTCAGATTGCTCCACTGTAATTGTGTTTTAAAACGCATTTTGCCTTATACAGTTGACCTTAGATAACTCGAAGGTTTATAATTCGAAGTGGTTAATTGGAAGATTTTTCTTGGTCCCTTCAGTTTTGTAGTAAACCAACACACCTAATTCGTATATCATTTTCCTTAATTCGAAGATTTTGTTCAGAAATGTCAGTCGAAAGTTAATGTAAACGCGGAAATTTCATATAACTTCATGCACGTGTTTCTGCAAAAGAGGCCATCGCTCGGGGGTTGTCGGAATTCATTTGGAATGTGGTTTGGGGGGTTGAAGAACTTTGCAAGCTGCCGGCCTTGAGCTTCTATACCTGCTCCCACATCCCCTTGTTTAAAACACGTGCTCCTTTAGTTTTTCCTTGAGCTTGCTACTGTTCAGTGTGTTGCAAATCAATGCGAGCATGTCTCTTAGTAAACCACGTGTCCAGAATCGCGGAAAAAGCCGCAGTCTTTTGAGAGGTTGAAAACGGTTTGAAGAAAAAATGTGAAACCATGAAAGAATAGGGATAGCACCGAACACTTTGGCAACTTATCCCAAGAATAAGAAGAACATTTTAAGCAGTGCGTCGAGTGAGAATGGGAATAGCCAAAAACAGTGAGACAACCGAACAATCCTGATGGACGAATGTACTTGTACTGCTAAAATGTCAATTTTACACGTAACTTTAGTAATTCGAATTTGTTCTTGTTCCTTCATCTTGGAATTAGCCAAGTTGTACTGGAAGTCAGGTCCAGTCCGATGTGGCATAGGATTACCTTGAAAGAATGTAGGTATAACTCACCTGAATCAGTGAGGAAGACATTCTGTCCAGAAAACTTTCGGTGAACTTGGCGGTTTCTTCTCCACATGCTCTCTGCACCACTTTCTCGGAACATCGCAGATAAGCCTGGAACGAGCTGCGAACACAAACACACACACACACACACATTTACCTACGTGTTTGGAAGTGGCACACAAAATGTTCATCAACTTCAGTTTGCTTTGAAACCTTACATGCTTCACTCAAATATTTGTATAATATTTAAGCTATTAGTGTCTCACAAGACATTAAGGAAAACGCCAAAGCTCAGTTTACACAACAAGGCTGAAAAATTGTTTACAGCTATTTAAATATTGTATTATTAGGGTCCACTTTCAACTTTGTATTCGAATATCATTCTAGTAGCTTCTTTGATTGGTGTCAAACCTATAGGTCTTTAGCTAATCTCAAATACTCGTTCCGCTAATTCATTAAGTTTATTTCCTTCAATAGAAAAATGTATCACGTTGAAAGAATTCTGGCTAATTTGGGTGACATTTTTGGGCACTGCACACAAAAGATCAATAACAAACTGACGCATGTTATCCACTAAATGCAAATAAAATTAAAAATGCCTCAGTGCTGACAAATTTTTAAATAAAAATGTAAAACTAATTATTTTTTACAATGTTAGTGTCTCACCCTAAAGACAAAATTAGCTAAGCAGATCATTTTATTCATGCTATAGTGTATGCAAGTAGCACGTTTTACATATTAGATAAGAACTAAAACTAACATCCAAATTATTTTGAAAATTAATAATTTAAATTAATATAAAGTTGCAATTTTGTGTAAGATGAACGTCCTGCTTTACAGAAAGTTGAATACATATATTGGGAATGTTAATTTTTACATCTATTGACACAAATATTGGAAATAAAGCTGGCTGGATGACTGACTGACTGACTGACTGACTGCCTGACTGCCTGACTGACTGACTGACTCACTGACTGACTCACTGACTGACTCACTGACTCACTGACTCACTGACTGACTGACTGACTCACTGACTGACTCACTGACTGACTGACTGCCTGACTCACTGACTCACTGACTGACTGACTGACTGACTGACTGACTGACTGACTGCCTGACTGACTGACTGACTGCCTGACTGACTGACTCACTGACTCACTGACTAACTCACTGACTGACTGACTGACTGACTGACTCACTCACTCACTGACTGACTCACTGACTGACTCACTGACTGACTGACTGACTGACTGACTGGCTGGCTGACTGACTGGCTGGCTGACTGACTGACTGGTTGGCTGACTGACTGACTCACTGACTGACTGACTCACTGACTCACTGACTGACTGACTCACTGACTGACTCACTGACTGACTCACTGACTGACTGACTGACTGGCTGGCTGACTGACTGACTGACTGGCTGGCTGACTGACTGACTGACTCACTGACTGACTGACTCACTGACTGACTCACTGACTGACTCACTGACTGACTGACTGACTGACTGACTGACTGACTGACTGACTGACTGACTGACTGACTGACTGACTGGCTGGCTGACTGACTGACTGGCTGGCTGACTGACTGACTGACTCACTGACTGGCTGGCTGACTGACTGACTGGCTGGCTGACTGGCTGGCTGACTGACTGACTGACTCACTGACTGACTGACTGACTCACTGACTGACTCACTGACCTACTGACTGACTCACTGACTGACTGACTGACTGACTGACTGGCTGACTGACTGACTGGCTGGCTGACTGACTGACTGACTGACTGACTCACTGACTGACTGACTGGCTGGCTGACTGACTGACTGACTCGCTGACTGGCTGACTGACTGACTGACTGGCTGACTGACTGACTGGCTGACTGACTGACTGACTGACTGACTGACTGACTGACTGACTGACTGACTGACTGACTGTCTGGCTGACTGACTGGCTGACTGACTGACTGGCTGACTGACTGACTGACTGGCTGGCTGACTGACTGATTGACTCACTGACTGACTGACTGACTGACTGACTGACTGACTGACTGACTGACTGACTGGCTGACTGACTGACTGGCTGGCTGACTGACTGACTCACTGACTGACTGACTGACTGACTGATTACCTAGCTACACTTTCGCAACTCCGGTATTATGGCTTACGTATACGAATTGTACTAAAAGAATTCTGCAAACGCGAGAATACGATGAACTTAACGTACCGTGACACAACTTGAACGCGACGTAACGTGAACGTGTAACACGTTCAGAGCCTTAACGTGACCTAACTCAAGGCAGTGTAACTTAAGAGTTTCCCACTGTCGATCCTTTCCTTTCCGTTAGGTTGTATGTTGTTACTTGGTGATTAGAACCAAAAGGCATGAAGTAATAAAAACAACCACCAATAGTGGCGTACTAGTTATACCTTCAGTTTAGTTGCATTTCTTCTCTTCACATTGCGTGTCAATTAGTTTAAATTCCTCATAGTGCCGAGTTTAATTAGCCTCTTGACATTTTGGGAATAAGCAAGTTTATTGGAAACATTTTAAAATTATAATATATAACATTTGTCAAAGTCAAATACTTCTAGCTATTACTTCATATTCTATTATAAGCTCCCATTGTCTTATAAGAGAGTAAGATACCATGCACTTCATTCGCGAAGAGGGAGTTATGTTATACAACAAAATGAATAATGTGATGCCGGCCGTGGCGCAGTACAAAGGACAGTCGGGGGCTAAGCTACATCTCACCACATACCAGGCCGGTAAGCAAACAAAGGTGCTCAGCGTCAGGTTGCCTCGTGCGACAGTATATATAAGGAGGCGAGGAAACAGCAGGTAGAGAGTTACAAACATAAGTCAATCAGTGCGTCAGTGACTGCGAGACAGTTGTGCGTGTGTGGTACTGTCGTCGTGAAAGATACGTCGTGTCAAAGTAAAGAAGTCTTAACGAGTGCTGAGTGATTGCATCGTTAGACTATGAGGGACAGAGAAAATGAAGAAAGAGAGTGAAAGGATTGAGTAAATGTTACGAGAAGTAAACGATTGTGATTTGTGATACCACGAAAGACTATAGACTGTGTTAACATCAGTAGAAGAGAACCTTGTGTTTGTGCAAAAATTTAGAAGCAAATAAAGTGAGAAAAAGGAATTTGACGGACTTTGTCGTTTTGTCACACTGGTGTCATCGAATTGCCATTTTGTTGCAATAACAACCGACTTAGCTTGTTGACTGAAAAGGTAACACATGAAATAAAAGGCATTTGGCTTGAGGGTAACTCACTGCAAATGTTGAATGAATACTTACCAGCAAACAGTCTGCACTTGTTTCTCGGCTAGCACGTGCTCAGGTTGGGCCTCCTCGCCTTGCGCTTGACTCGTAAGGGCATTCAGCTCCTCGATCCTCTGCTGGTAATTATGTGCACAGTCCTCGTGGTCGCTTCGGACCTGACGCATGCAGGGCGCGTGTTTCAGGAACTCTGTAATGGTAATCAGTAATTGGGTGTGAATCACTCCACGCATTTCGCATGTTAACTATCGCTACCGATACATACATACATACACATAAATTATTCCGCCTAGATCAAGTGCATGCATATCGATATTGTGGAGCACCCCATCGAGTCAACGCCGCCGCCGTCGCCGCGACAGGATCCTTCGCAAATCAGATTACCATCATCCTTATTATTATCACAACAGTAATAAGGTAACAATGATAACAGTAGGTATACTAATAAAAAGATGTATAATACTGATATTGGTGATTAACAAGAACAACAAAAATAAAAACAACAGTAACAATAATAGTAACAACAATAACAATAACAACAATAACAACAATAACAATAATAACAACAATAACAATAACAACAACAACAACAACAACAACAACAATAATAATAATAATAATAATAATAATAATAATAATAATAATAATAATAATAATAATAATAATAATAATAATAATAATAATAATAATAATAATAATAATAATAATAATAATAATAATAATAATAATAATAATAATAATAATAATAATAATAATAATAATAATAATAATAATAATAATAATAATAATAATAATAACAATAATAATAGCATAAGTAGTAATTTTTATCAAATTTAAAAATTACTTAAATTAACTAAATAAATGACGAAATTGCCCAAAGTGTCATTTTTAGCCGCTGCAAGTATAGTTAATTGCAATTTCTCCCAACAGGCTTTTCCAGGCCATGTCCTACCACCCGACCGCTGCGTCCACCACTTCTGCCTACCTCAGGCGGCATGAATAGGGTGCAGTACTGGAGGGTGGGAGGTTGTGAAAGCCCCGGTCCCTCCCGCCCGGCAGTGCGATACTACCAACCAGGGGATGCACTTCTCAATCAAGTTGTTCAACTGGCCGCTCAGTGACCTTGCAAGGCTGAGTGCACCCCGGACCATGTTTTCCAACACGAGAAAATCCCTACGATTGGTAAACAGCAACACTAACACCGTGCCAAGGAGTCGACCATCTTTTTACATGTTCTTGCTGTAAGTAGAGGACGTTTTACATTGCACCCAAAAATTCGATGCCGAGATTTCAGCGGAAATATCTGTTTTGAAGCCCTTGAATAAAAAAAAGCATTTTTAGAAAAGCTGCGCGTGTTCCGTGTGCGTATGTCAGTCTGTGGACAGCATGATTTAAAAACGAAAAGTCGGTTAAAAACCAAGGTTGGTCTTTAAGTTTAATGTCCTTCAAGGATGCGGCATGAAGATTTTTAAGAAATTTTCCTCCACCCTAAACTATCCTTTACATGGAAAATTTTGATTTTCTTGAAAATAGCTCGAACGAGTTTGATCAAAATGATATGTGTCTTAAGGTATTTTTATCACAAATGAAATGTGTATTTTGAATTTTATGGCTATAGCTTATGTAGTTCTATTTACTCTGGATGACTGTTGAATAAATCGTAAACCGTAAGAGATAGACAAAATCTTACTTTAGCAAAATTTATATCTCGCTAAAACACAATTTATGTCCAAAACTTTGGTCACATGCTACATCATTGCTCATTTTTTTATGATAACCGTGCAAAGTGAATGGTATTTGAAGGCTTTAAAAGAGTAGACTATCGCTCAAAGCCTACTGTATTCTCATATTCCCCTTGTACTGACAAGGAAATAGGGAATTACATAGTTTCTGCAAATGTTTATCTCAATTAACATGAAGATATAGGAATAAGGATTTACAAGAACGGTTAGTACAAGAGTAGAGAAAGTCATGTGAGAGCAACACGTCAGATTTTTAAATGTTACTGTAAATTGTGCGCCACTTTGGAGAAACAAGTCAGTCGTATACTTTTAAAGTGGTTAACTTTGGTGATTTCCTTCTTTGCAAATATGTAAATGGGTGTATTCTTTCCCTACGTTTTTCTTTGAACAGATTTTCTGTGAATGACATTTTTGGTTTAAATCACTCATTTTCTCAAACACTATTGAAGATGGTTAAATTAAATCTTAGAATAACGAGAACAAACACAAGGTGCTGTTTGGATCTACTTTGGTGTTAACAACCTATTAGACTATTTATTTCAAAAACAATTACTGACAAATTTTAATAAAAATTATGCATTAAGAAAACATTCATATCTTCCTTAATTGACCTAATTGGATAAAGGTGAGCCTAGAAAGCATACATCGACATCCTGTAAAAGATTTGGTCTGATACCTTAAGTAGTTTGAGATAATGAGCAATGAATTCTTCAGATTTAACTTTTAATCTCCCCTTAAAACACTTCTATCATTTTTATCCTTTAAAATTTGTGCTGCTTGAAATCATTCGTTGCTATTCAAATTCTTGTCATAAAATGCACAACAGAAGTTATTAATAGAAATATAACCGTCATCCATAAAGGTATATATGGTTCCGCAGGCCTCTCATGATCCAAAGCCTTTAGTCTAAATCTGCTTAATGTGGCTCAAAATATTTCTGGAATCTTCTCTTTAAGGGCGTTCTGTATTTTTGGTACTAAGTTATAATTAGTCGAAAAGTTACAAGTGATTCAATTCTCTATACCGGCTGTACATCTTCATTTTTCTTTTGTAATCCCAAAAGAAATCGCTTGCTGCTGCTCTTAGAATCTTTATTTCACTTGTTATAATACTCTGGGAGTCGGTATTCCTTACTGTCTAAATTTATCTCTTAGCAAGGCAGCAATCTCGCCATGAATTTAAATGCATTTATCCATGCACTCATTAAACGACCGTTGCCTTAAGTTGTAACATTTCCTGTCGAATGACTTAGCACCTCAACCGAAAGGCGATCATTTGTACCAGTGACACTGAAAGATGGATTCTAAGGGTGGCCGATAGAGCAGAGGACAGGGTCCCTACAATTTCCCAGTTAGAAGCACCCTGGCAGAGGCTGGATTAGCTCCCTTCCCGCTCCCCCTCCCTCGGGCTTGTGGCATCTCATGGGGGCCCGGAAACCACTGTCTCGCCTTAAAATCGGGGGGGGGGGCGAGATTTCAAGAGCGCATTTGTCCTCCGTACCGTACTGCTGCTGCGACGCTCGCCGACGCTTCCAACCCTGAAAGAAACCTAACGGGACGAAGGGTGAAATGAAATGGAGGGACAGAAAATTCGTAGGATATGGAAATACTTGCAAGCGACCCGGGGAAATCTCCGAAAAATCCCATGCGTCAGGAAGGTCGGTCATGGGGTTTGAACTCGTGACCTCCGGGATGACATTGCTATTTGATCCCCGGCGACCGCTTCTTCCCTGGTTTTTCCTTGTAACTTAGGCAAATACTACATTTCATGCCGCGATTTCCTTTCACTTTTGTCATTAGATGTCCTTCTTTTTCAGGTGTGTTTTCAGGCACGTGCTGTACAGCTGTGCCGGAGAGATGGTGCGGATGCTTGCGCATTCAGTTGCTATCTGCGCTAGGTGGCGTTGGGCAGTCGTGGATGGGGATGCTTATACGACACCGAAACCACAGGATGCAGGTTGCTCGCGGGGGGGGGGGGGGGGGTCTGGCGCCGGGATGAAGAGATCTCGGCACTTGTTAGGGACCTCCAGGCGTCTCTGTGGCCATCACTTCATTGCTTTCTCTTGGTTTGTTAGCATTAATAGATCTACATATATGGAGGTTGGAGTGCGCGAGGTGTTCCCCTCCGCGTATACTTTTAGCTTTTACCTTTTAGATTTATGGAAGCAGTTGTATTAAAAAATACGTATACTCGCTTAAGGTTTTCAAAGTGACTGCAACAATTAGAATATCTGTTAAGTCTAAAGTCTAGCATTCTAAACAATGTGGCATTTTCAACATAAGACATTATTTTATTTGGACACTGAATATATGTTAAGGATGCCTGGAGGATAGTAAGGCACTTTCATCAATATTAATGTCACTAGAGCTTTCTTTCTTTTTTTTTTTTTTTTTTTTTTTTTTAATCTCTAGAAAATATCAAACTCGACTGGGATTTAATTGACAACTTCAACTTTAAACGTATTGCAATAAAATATTATTTAAATTTCATTAAATATTAGCTCCTACTGCTTCTAAATGCTGTTTCTGTTTTTAATTTTATTGTTTTGTGTCATTCTGCTTTGTCGAAAATATCTACTCCAGGCAAGGGCACGAGAGCAGAGGTAGCGATTAAACTTGCCTCTCTCACGCCACATTCCTTTGCCGAATGACGAAAGTTGTTTGATACAAGTGCAGTGGTGGCTTCGTTCCATCTGCGTGGTAGTAATAATTTATGGGCTGTTACTAATTGTTATTAAACATATCTCGGATACAATGATTGTTACAGTCACCTACTGTGGTTAGGCAAATTACATCTTGCTGTTTATAACATTCCTTTATCTTACACACGTGATATCCTTACACTGCCTTATGATTAGCATACGAAATTGTTTCTCTTTCACAATAAATAAAGCAGTAAAGTTACATTGCTATTTAGCCTTAAAATATTTTAAAAATATTTAATCAACATAATAAATTCTTTGGTTTTAAACGTAATATTGTGTTCAAGCTGTGAATCACGAAATACATATTTATATTAAATAAACTAAAAAGAAACTAAATGACTAAAAGGTTGGTTCATATCGTCCCTTTTATATGTTAACAAATACGAGTATTCAGAAAGTACCTTTTGAAATTGTAAATAAATACCTGTAAGATCACCAAAGTTTGATTTATGCTTCTGATCAAAGTGGCGTTTGATATTGTATTTGTAAATTGAAATTCGCATATAAAACATTTCTTGTAACTTAGAGAAAATTCTCATTTCCACTCTTCATCAAAGAAACGTCTCGCCGAAGCCATACTTGCCACTGAGGTAAAGCTGAACAACAGTGAAGGGGAGGGATAGCCGGTGGAGTGAGGCTAGAACGCGTTTCAGTGGCGTGGGCTTTTGACCCTTATTTTGCCCATGCCTGACCTATCCGGAAATGCCAGAAGGTAATCAGAATGTGCCATAAGCAGTTATGATTGTTTTGAAAATGTCGTTTTGTAGCATATTATTGGTAAAAACTAGTATGACGTAGTAGGAGTGGTACAGTCATATCCAAAAGCCATTTTCCTATAGTTTACGTCGGTTACACCATGGATACGAGATGCTTAGCTGTTCATTTGTCAAAGTAACCATTTTTAAATGAACCGTGTCAGTGTGGTACTAAGCCATATTGCATAGCAGAACACGAGGTGCATCATGAAAACTGGCTTATCGGACCATGGATCGACTCACTAACGTGTCAGCCATCCAAGCCAACCGGTGCACCTTACAACAATCGGCGGCTTATGTGATTTCATACACACTGTTTCTGAGCGCTTTTACATCTCAGAAGTTCTGTCAAGATCACCAAGTTATACAAAAAACAAACAAACAAAGACGTTACCTAATGGGAATAAAGTGCATACCGCTTCCCTTGCCCCAACACGCAGTCGATGTGAAAATATGTCTGAGGGACTATTTCGTTTTGTTAGACATTAATGAAATATACGCTGATACATTTTATAAACAAAGATGTGAGGTTTCTTAAAGGAAGTAGTAAATGATTCTTAACCAGGGGATTGCCCAATACCTTCATATAGCTTATGTTACGTTTGAGGGTGTTAAAATTCAATAAGAAATGCTCAGTGGTGCTTCATTTCAGAGCTATGGACAAAAAGGCCACGCACTTCTATGCTAACATTTTTTTTTTCGGAATTCTTCCTTTCTCAAACTTACGCTATTTGTGTGGAAAATTGTAATGTTTCATTTTCTACAAATGACTAATGATGTTTATTGAAGTGTCATGCTCGGTATATGATAATAGGTTGTCAAGTCCTCCTCATTATCAATGGATTTTACAGTTGGGAGCAAACCTAAGAGCTAGGGAAACAAAATTACTAATGGCTTTTTACGCAATCCTGTTAATCCATCTTTAATTTGATATATGAAATTAAAGATATCCAATGTCCAATTATTGTGGATACGCTACTGATTTTAAATAAACTTTTAAAAATAGTAGCTGCCGCAAGTGCTATTTTGCACTACTTCACTGCTGCAAACTTTGGAGTAGTGTTAAACTTTAGCTCTGCAAATTGCTACTAAGATTATGCAGATATATAAGAGTTGCTTTTCTCCATCGAGCTTACAGCTTTTTCTTGGAATCACATTTTCTGGTACAAACGGTTCGTTTTCTCGGAAAATACTGACGATGGCTAAATTAATATTTTGGTTGGCTACTCCTCTCGTCTGGAGTTGCGCTCTACCGAAACTACGGTTCGGTGGTCTTGGTACAGTACAAAAATTACGTAATAAATTGTAGCATTATTGGTAGCATTGGTAGGGAAAGATATATAATACAAAATACACTGAATTAAGAAATTAATGAGAAATTCAGGCATAATCATCACCAAAAACTCGGATCGTGACTTTGGTCACTGTGATTCAAAATAAAAATTATACTTTTTGGTTCAACATAAATTACTCCTGATCACTAGATTGTCTTTGTACAGTACTCAGAGGAGCTTCCACTAATGTGCTGAAGAGTAATGGCCCCTGTACACACATACCCGCTTTCAGTTTTGAGAAGGTTCAAAGTTTAGCGCTTCCGGTTACTAGATGAATCTAGTAAAACACCAAAAACAGGTAAACAACGTGATTGATATGAGGTAACGCCCGATACGTATGCAACACACCTAACGTACAGGTAATGCGGGTAGGTTCTTAACTGGCCAATTCTACAGGGAAAACTACCGTGGCCTACACTTGCTTGTGGTAACCCCCAGTAGTTTTACAATTCTACTGTTTGACCAATTACACCAATCGTGTCACATTTATCATATAGCTAGCGTTTGTCTGCTTCATCACATCTGTAGCATGTGCTAATTTGTTTGGGATCGTCATTTGTTTTCCAAATAGATATTCAAAGTTAGGTTCACGAAGAAAACAGGCCAATAAGCAATACAGACAGAAACAGTTCGGTCAGTTAATTTAGTAAGTTAAATAATATTTCATTTTATTTATATATTGTCATGTGTATATATCTTCTTTCGTTTAAACGCGAGTTCCTTTCTCTGCATAAAGACCTCAAGTGAGATTTATGTTCATAAAAGCCACCTCAAAGAGCTGTTTTCGACCTACCTTGGCGTTAACAAAATATTTGGTTAGTTTCAGAGAATTGGCGACAAATTGAAATCAAATAATACTACAAGCAAATAATAGCATTAAAGTATTACTGTACAGTAGTAGATCCATTATGTAACAAGACATGGATCTGCACCACTTCGAAATAATTCACCTTCATTATCTTAAATGGCGTATGGGATAAGGGGTCATGAATTTAGCAGATTTAATATGGTGGTATAGGATCTTTAATTTACACTTACTAAGATACAACACACGCAGGTCAGCAATGGTCCAGCATAGGACGAAACAGAGGAACATGGAGAATAATAGGAAGTCGACTACAAAATAAAGACGGTGCCAAACTACAAGTAACAAAGTGATAGTAAAATGAAGGTAAACCAGACATAGAATCACTAGACACAACCTAACGCAGAGTAGCTGACCGCGTTAGTGAAACAGAGCCACCCTCCAGCAGGAGACCTTTGCCCTTCAAGGGACACATTAGCCTATTATTGGAAGACATAATGTAGAGCTCAAGTATCTTATGTTCATTAAATTTCTTGGTAGCTTTCAGTATCCTAAACATTCATTAGGCCACACTGAACTTCCAACGGTTAAACTTTACTTAAATGTGCTGTTTGCTTGACACTTTTCAAAATGCTCCAACTTTATTTCATTTGCATAAGCTTATTATCAGTGAACAACGGACAGTTGTGTGTTCATTGCCTGGCTTCAAACCATGTTGGTAATGCGTAAAAACGTCGTGTGAGTGCTCATTTTTCTGAATAAAGTCAGCTCTGTAGATACGCAGTTTACAATCCATGAACTTGGCTTTTATTTACGTTTGGTTTTAATTGCAATTCTCACATTGCCTTCTCTATCAGTCACTTTCCATTGAGCAGAGTAGTGTTGTATTTATCCAACAATTCCATGTAAATGTATGTTTCACCGGAAACACAAATTTACACATTTGCTGAATCCAAGAAAAGCAATTTTAGGAAAAGGTATCCTGTGTGTTTGTGTGTGTGTGTGTGTTTGTTTGTGTTTGTGTGTGTTTGTGTGTGTTTCTGTGTGTGTTTGTGTGCGCGCGGGTGCACGCGTGCGCGTACGTGTGCATGTGCGCGTGCGGGAAAAAGATTTCCTTTACCGAATGTGCAAGGGTAATTACTGGCAGTAATGATGTAGTTGGCACGCCTAAAAAAGAGTGCGCTTGGTGGACACGTGAGCGCTGCTACGGAAGGGATGGTACAGGGGTAGCTGGTGGCCAAAGTCCGCCTGCAGCGCAGTAATACATGGGACTACCTCGTGACAGAATCTTGTCACCAAGCAAAGGGAGCACAATCTGGGCGTGTCTGAATCCTGCAATTGTGAATGTCGATGCAGAAAGAGACGTAGATTGTCCAATGGAGTTCCAATTGAGGCCCGCTGCCATTTGGATGGCATCACCATCACCATCACCATCACCATCACCATCATGAACAAGTTCGTTTTAGGCCATGCGGCCTTTAAGGATAAACCTAGCTAAGATGGTCTGGGTCTTTCCACTGCTATTTTGGTCTTCCTTGGTCCCTGTGATCAGTTGGAGCATACTGGAATGCCAATTTTGGGAATCTAGTTATTTCCATTCGCATCAAATGAATGTTCAATTCTCCTCAGTCAAACTTGGTACTCCAAGGTTTTCTCTGATGTCCTTAGTCCTCTGGTGTTCGATCTAGTAACTCCTAACAGTGATAGCAAGAAACGCATTTGGGCTACTTCAAGTGTTGTGTAATTTAAGATCCAAATTGCGCTTCCGTGTCTGAGAGAAGCATTTGATGTGATATTATGTAGTCTTAGTTTTGTATCGGTTGTCGTCTGTTTTCCAAAATATCTCCGTTTTACCCCGTTCAATTTATTATAATTTTGTATCAATATCACTCTTATGATCTGCAAATACCCCTTCTAGGTATGAGAAATTAGATACTTGTTCCATAATTTTTCCATCAATCTCTTTTTTCACACGTATATTTTTTCCACACATTGGCATAGGTTTATATATTATCACCGATGACACCTAAGCAAGAAGTACTAGGAAGACTGTAATGGCTAACACAGAGGGTGTGCATCCTAGGCAAGTACTTCAGGAAGGATGAAGTGCGGGAGAAGCTGTAGGTAAAACTCGTAAACAACCTCAATGTTACCAGTGTCAGGGATCACATTCGGCTAAACAGTGTGCTGTAAGGTTTAGGAAATATTGTTACGGTTGCGGGAAAGCTCACGTAACGAAATGAACTTGTGAGAACTGTAAACATATGAGGCAAATTATAGATATGCTAGTTCAAATGAGGTAACGACAAATGGAGGAGTAATTACGAATAATGAAGGGGATGGTTTATGTAGTGTGAAAGGAAACGTAATTTGCTAGCCTAAGGGAAGTGTTAGTCGTTGGTACTTGTCCTTACGGGATCCTACGAGAAATAGTAAGCAAAGCATTATGGCTTTGGGCGACACGGGCTCTAGTAAATCATATTAGCACGGCAGGACTAGAATTGCTAAATGCTGGCAGCTTATAGGTGTCCCATTGAGGGTTGCCAACCCGTACGATAATTATAGGGGCATACGATAATTTGAATGTTTGTACTCATGGTTGTCAACCCGTACGATAATTATGGGGGTGTACGATAATTTCGATACCGGCGAAATATCATTTTCACTGATTTGTCATATCAGAGAAATTAAATTAATTACAAATAGACACACCACTTTTCACTCGTAGCCTGTCCCCACCCCTCTAAGGCAACCATTTCCTATCCTACTAATCCTTCTGCGCTTTATCCTCTTGTTGCCAGTGTGCCCAGGTCTGGTAATCTCAATAAAGAAGGCACTGTTCAGAAAATTGATGATCAATGGAGAAAACCCGAAATACGTGACATTCCGTGTGAAATAAACAACGTGCCTGAACCTGACAGTTTCTGGAGTGCTGTTAAACACATGTCACCTTGGTGGAATTACTGATTTCAAAGAACTGGCGGAGGTTGCATTATCAGTGATTCCATTGCCCCACAGAAACCCTTTTTGTGAAACAGTTTTTTTCCAAACTAGGTTTAATAAAAACCAAAATTAGAAACAGATTGGCATTAGAGACGGTAAATGGACTTATTCGGTCGTCTCAGCTTATGAAAGAATGTGGTGGCCCGGAAATCTGCAAGTCACCGAGAAGATGTTAAAATTTACCCAACAACAAATTTGTATAATGCTGCAACAGTTGAGGAAGATGATGAATAGTGCGAGAAACATAAGTGCTAAAGTTGTAATACTGATTGAGGTCATCAATCTTGTAAGTGGATACCATAAACATCAATACTGTTACATTTTCATAAGTGCTATTGATACATTTATTGTTCTAGCATTTGGTTTATGATGTACGATAATTTTGAATCCAGATCTATAATTTTGAGTGGCCAGTACGATAATTTTACTTTTAAACATTGGCAACCCTGGTCCCCTTATCTCCATTTACAGCAGTGGTAGCTAATGGCGAGAGCATCTTAATAGATCGAGCTTGTTGGGATAGCTGATAGACCGAAGGAATTATTAGTTTATCCTATGCCACAGTTGAACACTAGGTGCTTCTGGGATCGGATATCAGACAGCGGGGTTTGGCTTTTGATTGGTTCACTGAGTGTCAGTAAGATAATATTGAGTTAGAGGTAGTTGTTTGAGAGCTATATTAGCAGAGCTATCACCTGCGGCGAGTGATAGTCCTTCGCCAGAAGGAAGTACTAAATTAGACATAGTGGTGGCAGAAGCTATGAAGGTTCTCGAAGAGAATTCAGATTAGGCACCATCGATATTCAGCGATGAATCAACAGTTAGATGATCTATTTAAGAGTGGGAAGACGGAGCCGAGATATGCCGAATGGGCTTCTCCGGGAATAATCGTACGCAAACCAGATGGCTCGTATAGATTGTGCATGGATTATAGGAAAATAAATGAAGGTTCGAAGAGAGATAGCCAAACGTTACGGAGTTGTTGCATAACTTGCATAATGCTAAGATTATGTCAAAGATTGTCCTGAAGAATACATGTGTGTGCGTGCGTGTGCATGCGTGTGCGTGCGTGTGCGTGCGTGTGTGTGTGCGTGTGCGTGCGTGTGCGTGCGTGCGTGCGTGCGTGCAGCATAACTTTGACGAAATCTCGGATAAATATTGTGACAAAATGACAAAATCAGTTCAGTTAATTCTCTATCGCTTTATTTTTCTCCTGAAATGTTGCACAAAAACACGGTTCTCTTTTACTGTCGTTAACACAGTACATACTCTTTCGTGATATTAGAACTCCCAACTCTTTTCCTCTCATAGCCTTCACTCAGTCCTTCCACTGTCTTTCTTCACCTCCGCTATTTCTCATACACCAACTTAAACGATACAATCACTCGACGCTCGTTAAATCTTCCCTTCGACGTGGCGTACCACACACACAACTGTTTCGCACTCAGTGACACAGTGACTGAGTCATACCTGTAACTCCCTGCTGCTTCCTCACCTCGTTACATAGCGGGAGTGACGTCACACGGACCTTTCTCGACTTCTACAAACACGCCGGCCGAGTCATGTAGAGAAAACCCTCCTTGGCTCGGCCGCTCTGGTTGTTGTCATGCGTTTGCTCACGTGAGTGGTGTGGGGAAGCTTCACGGTGAGTGCCGTACCCATTGTTGTAAGCCACGTAGTCGCGCGAAGCAGCCTGAGCGTCAATGTCTTTGTTTGCTCGCCGGCCTGGTAAGTGGTGTGAAATTGCTGAGCCTCGACCGTCATTTGTTGTACACCGTGCTCAGCGTGACAATACCAAACTTCGAAATCTTCTAAGGAAATATGACACCAAGACGTTTATGGGAATCCGAGCCCCCAACTACACTTTACATCAATATCTTTTTTATCACTTTTTATTTTTCTCAAAAATAGCTGAAATAATTTTTATGAAGATATGATATACAAAGTATTTAAGGGACACTGGGAGTGAAATTTGATAGTTACACATTTCTTGATAGATTTTTCTGAGATTTTTACTGTGTTTGTATTTATATGAGAATAGGGGGTACACCAAATTTCATTAAAATTGGATAATTCGTTTAGGATATATAAATTATTTTATGAATTTAATAGGCATATCTTCAAAATAGAGCTCGCGTCTATTAACTTTTCAAAATTCATTTATATTGGCAGAACTGATACCCTAAAACATGGGTAACAATTGTATGAAGAGATATTTCAAATACGTTTGCTCATTATGCTGTACATATTTTTTTAATGACAAAGAAAATTTAATCTTAAAAATTATTGATTTTTTTCATACAAAAAAAAGTTTTTGGAATTCATGTTATGATAACATCAATATTGAATCATAGTTTTGTTTAGCTGCTGTTTATGAATTCTTTTGGAAATTTTCATTGAACTTGAAGCAAAACTAAGGCGCGACTTTCTTTTGCAATGTGCAGAAATGTAGTTTTGAGAAAAACAGGCTTTTATATAGGAGCATCCTGTGTACGTTAAGGGAAGAGCGCTATTTGAAAGGGCCGTAATGACCACATGGAGGGGGGGATATGAAAAATGTTAGCTGATCCAAATGCACCGGTGTTCCAGGAACATTTTAAGGTAAAAAAACAATTTTCGACTTTTTGACAATTTTGGCCAAAATTTCACTCCAAGTGTCCCTTAATATACAAGATGTGAATTATGAATTTTATGGAAATAGACGGTGAAGTCCTCTTCAGCGGAAGGAGTCCTATATAACTTGGTTTAACTGGCTAACCTCAAATGAGCAACAATGCACTCCACAAAATACTTTAAAAGGCACAATTTATTTCAAATACTTGTTTTGTGGCATCAGTCATTGTGAGATATCTTTTTGCTATTGTTTTAGGTTTTTCAAAAGGCCTTTTAAGTGTATTCGCTATTCAATTGTTTCTGGTGATGTCATGAAAAGTACATAGGATTTAAAGTCAAACATATAGCGACTACCCTTTGAAGAATGGTAATCAGTGCGGTTTCGTCAATCCCTCTTGCAGTTAGAGTGAAATGTGTAATGTAACAAATTTGTGCAAAGGTTTAGTTCATTTAGTATGAAGTAAACAGACAAATTTGGTGTGTTGCACTCACATTACTTTCTCTACTCTTGTACTAACCATTCTTACAAGCTCCTATTCCTTTATCTTCGTGTTAGTTGAGATAAACATTTTCATAAATTATCTTATTGTTTAATTCCATGTAGGTACAAGGGGAATATGGGAATACGGTAGGCTTTGAGTGATAGTCAAATCTTTTAAATATTTAAGATTACGTTACCTTTGCTCGGCTAAGATATAACAAAGAATATTGCTACATTTCACGAAGGTTTCTTTTTCAAAACTCGCACAAATAACAAGGAATATCTCCGAAATAGTTCACTCTACAAAAAACAATTAATTGTGTGTTTTAGAATGATCTACATTTTTATACTGTAAGATTTGGTCTATCTCTTCCAGTTTACCAGTTACGCAAAAGATCTCCAGAGTAAACAGGACTATATAGGCTATAGCTAGAAAATTCAAAATATACGTTTCGTTTGCCATAAAAATATATCATACATATGACATTTTAATCAAAATCCTTAGAAACATTTTCGAGAAAATAAACATTTTCCATATAAAGGGTAGTTTAGGGTGGGGGAATTTTCTTCAAAATCTTCGTGTCGCAGCCTTAAAATATGTTAAACTATCTTTGGTTTTTAACTGACTTTTTGTTTTTGAGCTATGCTGCCCACAGACTGACAGGCTGACACACACACAGACACACACACATACACACACACACACACACAAACACACATACAAAAATACACACATACGCACATACATACACACATACACACATACATACACACATACACACATACATACACATACATACACACATACACAAATACACACATACACACATACACACATACACAAATACACACATACACACTTACATACACACATACACACATATACACAAAGATCTTTTTTGTTAAAATGCTTTTTTGGGATTATCGGGACCTCAAAACATATATTTCCGGTGAAATCCTGACAACGAATTTTTGGGTGGAATACAATACTTCCTCTACTTACTGTACGTAGTAGAGAAAGTAAAAATAAGCTTTCTTGTGCGAAGGGTTGCACAAAAAGGTACGACGTGTGTAGCTGAATGCAATAGGTTGCTTTAGAAAGCCAATTACTGACTTGCTGTTAATGTACAGAGGGACTGTAGATATAATGAAACATTTAAGGTCCTGGTAATAGGACATACATAAGTTGTTATGCTGCACGTGTTAATTCCACGCGCTCCTGCAAGTACAAAGGAGGTCGCCATCGAAGTGCTAGAGGACATCATTTGGAGAGCCGTTTGGAATGTGGTAGAGATATCGGGGAAGTCAGATTGCTCTGTCAGAAACAGACTTACATGAAGATGGACGGAAATGTCCTCGGGCCAAGCAAACTCTCAAACACACAAGAGAAACTACGACCAATACTTGCCTAGATGTCCCAGCGACGCTGACGCTGTCTTGCAAATGTGCAAATTGCTCAAACTGAGCAAACAGCGTTTTGTTTCAGAGTAAACCATCCGGCAACCTTTCCTTGCTTTTATTTTGTTCCATAAATAACGTAAGTTAACCGTTTTCGAACACGTGCTGAAAAAGCTGCATTCTTCAAACGAAACTATCGTATGTTCGTCGTTTTACTGTTAACAGATAGTGCTAACAAAGAAAACACTGATCGCGAGAATGTTCTTTTGTGGGTGTCATCTACGATTTGGATAGATTTCTTACTTCGTGGCCACATTTGCGTACTCTCTGTTATGAATAACTGGTACTTACGGCACTTGTCCAAGAATGGGCTTTATGTAGTCAATATACTCTGTTTCCGATTGTGAGAGATTCAATAATAAACAAACGATTCTTTATCCTGATACTACAATTACTCGGGGATAAGGTCAACAATGTCGCGTCGGTCGCTAGCAACGAGGAGTAAAAGCCTACTATACTACCCCGATAGTCCCGTGTGACGCAGCTTTTCTGAAGCTTCGAGAAAAGGTGCCGAGGATTGTCGAAACTAAGTGAAACGCCACGGGTTACAAAAATTGTGTTTCATAGGCGAATGATAAGCTTCGATGTTGGTAACACAAGCAAGTAGGAACTTCGTGGGGGATTGAGGTTGTAGGCGAGACTTAGGTTGATAAAGGAGCATATGTTTTGAAAACGTGTGTCGTTACCTTTGTGTTTTACAGCATTACAGAAACTTTTTACAGTGATCTATTATAGGCAGTCCGAAGCGCCGAAGGACCGTGCCCGGGTTATACAGTGCTAGTGGTCACTATTTAACATTTCTGCAACTTAATGAACTTGTTTTGTCATTTATTATTATCATCATCGTCGTCATCGTCAGTCACCATCATAATCATTGTTCTTGTGTTTTTGTTGTTGTTTTGGTGTTATTATTGTTACTGTTATTGTTATTATTATCAAACAGTTATATCAAACAGTTAAGTGTTTATAGGACAAACAAGAAGATTTAATATATAGCAGTTTCAGTTCTTCTGTAAAGATTTAGAAAGTTTAGTTCAACCTCAAGCAGTTGGCAACTAACTTGAAATAGATCATTATTAATCTCCATTAAACTTATCAGTGAAATTAACTGGTGTTTATCCTCACACGCCTGGAGCATCTGGTAGCAGATTCATCGAAGACCGAGGTATTGGAGACGGCGTGAAAGATGGCTTTAGGTTTAAGGGCGCTCAACTACTACATCATCAGCGATCAAGGATGACGTCACCCAGGGATGCAGCATTTTTATATATATATGTATATATACACCCAGGCAAAATGTTAACAATATGTAAATATACACTGGTATAACATATCCATGCCCCCCTGCTTTTAACTGAATTTATCAACTGCGGTTCGGAATTTACTTAGCTTGTTTAGAGTAGCTTGGAATTCATAAAGTATTAACTCAGCGCTGCTTTTGTCAATACAAACTAAATGAATGAAAGAATTGTCAGAGGTCTTTATGCCAACCGCCAACGCTGTTCCTCTATTTACTGCACACTTACGTGCCGAGCTTCAAGTATGTGACAGACGCATTTTAATTTTTCAAATGGAAGCGACGGTTGAACGTAGGAGCGACAGAGAACTGAAATCGCATTATTAAAATAAAGAATAGCATAGGAATGCTGTAGTGTTCCCGCAGCCAGATATTTCACCCATCTCCTGAATGTGTTTGTGTGTGTGTGTGTGTGTGTGTTTATTTGTCCTGAATGCTTTTTCATAACTCCACCTTTACTGAATTTGCTGCCGGTGCATCCTGGTCCATTAAAATGAGTGGCTGTGACGTCACACTGGCACACTCCTGATAGAAGTAGCTCTGTTTGCAACGTTGCTTCGCTTGGGAACGATCATGCTCCACTTTATTAAGTGTACTTATTTTGGGTAAGCTTTATGCACATCTCTATTCAAATATAGAACAACACGCCACATACAATACATTATCTATACATAATTTCAGCACTTGAAATCATGTGATTCCATAAAGGAATTTGAATAACCTTCCACCTAAGATATATACCAGGTGGATAGGAAGTCATTACATTAATGTAAACCAGTGGAAGATCTCCGTGTTTGGAACACATTTTGTATCTAACGTTATTGTCTCTGACCATTTCCTACGGAGAGGTTTTAGTTTTCTCGAAAACAATCTGGCAACACTGCAGATTGTGTGGGTGTCACTTGCCCTAGCTGAGTACATAAACAAACACAGTAACGGTGTATATTGATCCAAACGTAGTGCCACTATATGCTGCGGAAATCTTGCCATATCACGTTGTCTAGGTAAATCTAAACCAGTTTTAATTTATCTTGATTTTACACAATGACCGTTGATGTTTTATGTTTTTTCACAATTAGTGCACTTTCTAATCCGCTTCTTCGCTAGACGACGAAGCTTCAGTGAATATTTAGATGTTATGATCATATTTACGGACAAATGTTTGTTTTATATTATTGTTTTAGAATACCTTAACATTCCTATCTGAGACTATCTTGTGATTTTTGTGACAACGTTCATAGTGCCCTTTAATGCTTGACTGTAAACACAAATCAAAACTTTGCAATACCACAGACACTTAACGTTGTTGGCCAATGAGCAGCAAAAGTATTGTTCTTTCCCACTCATCTTCGAATGAGGTTATATTGCGTTTTCGCTGTTTCAAAAGAACCATTCCATGTTGATGAGGTGTACGCCACTGCTGCTTTAGGTTTGAACGGGTGTTGACTTATGGAGGGAGGGCTGTCGGAGAGTTCGTATTGCTTTGCCCTGACGGTGGTGTTACGTTATATCATCAGCTGGTACAATTTTACTGTCCCCTAACCTAAAGAATTGACTTCCCTTAGCTATTGTTCTTCCTTCGCTTACTCTGGTGAAAAAAAAGCTCCATTGCTAATTTTACATACCTCTTGCTATATATACACTATTCACTTGTTTCCGATCGTTTTCCTCAATGTAAAACATTCCGCACTAAATAAGTACATTGTCGCTCTTTCAGTACACTTCCATGGCCAGATAAACCTTGAGAGAGATCCAGTGGAAGCTGAGTACTACCTAAACCTTAAAAAGTAGTAGTGGGAAAGGGATGAGGAATAGGCAAGGACAGATGAACCTGGAGAGACATCCAGTGGAAGCTGAGTACTACCTAAACCTTAAAAAGTAGTAGTGGGAAAGGGATGAGGAATAGGCAAGGACAGATGAACCTGGAGAGAGATCCAGTGGAAGCTGAGTACTACCTAAACCTTAAAAAGTAGTAGTGGGAAAGGGATGAGGAATAGGCAAGGACAGATGAACCTGGAGAGAGATCCAGTGGAAGCTGAGTACTACCTAAACCTTAAAAAGTAGTAGTGGGAAAGGGATGAGGAATAGGCAAGGACAGATGAACCTGGAGAGAGATCCAGTAGGAAGCGAAGTATATCTTAAAAATGAGTAGTGTAAAAGGGAGGAGCTGGAGGAAGATTGAGTGGAAAGCCGGGCCTATATTGCACGTAACGGTACTGAAGACAAGTGTGTAAGAAGCAGAAATGTCTTACCTTCCTGGTAAGCACCTTCCTGACACAACTCCTGTATCACTTTTGTAGTGCCTGCGTAAAGCTTGTTGAAGTGTTGTCTCTTCCTGGCGTTGAAGCAACGTCGCGTGTAGCTGTCAATACATCGAATTCCCTCGTTAAGGTCCCTGGAAAACAAAAGAAACATTTTATTGATTGATTCAACTAATGGAAACATTAATCTTGAGAAACTACGAAATGAAAACTTTTAGCACTGAAGGCCAACATTAAATGTAATTTAAGCAATTATAATGTTAAATTAACATTACAAATCTAACAACTTAAGTGAATTAGTAAAATATGCTTCCGGGCTAAGAGGCCGTGGTCCACTGGGCTTCTTCATTCCTCTACCAGACGTTTCTCTTGCAGCTGCGGAGCAACCGAGGGACGTAGGACATGGTGCTTGCCGTAGCTGCAACGAGGCGTCTGGGAGAGCAATGAAGGAGCATATTTTACTAATTGTGACTCCAGCCGTGAAAGACTTCATTTATCTATAATTTAAGTCAATAAAATATGCATTCCAATTTATGTTTAAGTTTTATATTAGTCATATAAATTTCATCAATACCAGTACAACATATTTGATTTCATTGATATGATGATAGATTCTAAAACCATGGCTCAATTCCAGCTTGCGACGGAGACTTAGTACCTCGACCGAAAGGCCTATGCCCATGACGGGGCACCCCCGGGAGGATGGATGAGGCGATTGGATCTGACGGGTGGAGGACAGAGTCGCTACATTGTCCCAGTTAGAAACACCCTGGGTGTGGGCGGGCACAGCCCGGTCCCTCAGCCAACCGGGGTGGGGGTGAGGAAATCAGGCTCCCCTACCCCCTCGTACTCGTACCATCCGGGGGGGGGGGGACTCGAAGACTAGTAGGCTCCCCTCCAATCCAGGAAGGGACGATGTTTCCAGAGTGCATTTGTCCTCTTGCCGTACTGTTGCCGACGCTTCCAACCCCGAAAGAAACCTAACACGATGAAGTGTGAGATGAAATGAGTAATAGAGGTACAGGAAAAACTCCCCAGCATTTGCCTGGTGACCCGGGGAAACCTCAGAAGAAACCCATGGGTCAGGAAGGCCGGCCACGGGATCGAACCTGCGACCTGCAGTATACAGGCCACAGATGTTACCGTCTGATTTGATCATTAGGATATAAAAGGGTTTTAAAGTCATAATTAGCTTCGCACTTTCATCCAAAGTATTTTCAGTGTCAGTGCAAACATTAGGTGGTTTACCTTAACCTTCAATAGGAAAGTGTGCATTAAGGGACCCTGGGACTGAAAAATGATCGACAAATTACCAAATTGATGATTTTTAGGTTTTTGCATATACATATTCTCCAAATCTTTAGTCATTGGTTGGCAGTGACATCTTTTAGACCTCACTATTCTTAAAGGTCCAGGGCAGGCTAGCGCTGCATTCAAACGTCCCTTTGCTGCAGATTTTGAACAAAATATGGGCCAAAAAGGGCTCAAAGACGAACTTAGCGGAAAGATGTGAATCTGAGGAGTGAGTGAGAGTACTAGACAGAGAGGGATGTTGTGGCATGAGCATCAGGACAAACAAACAGTCTGACACGTGATCATGATCATGTCTGTAGAAAAATTGCTTTCCTTTCACTTTGCATTTTTAATACACTATGTGGTCCATGCGCATTAAATTTTGTGCTATGCTCTTAGAATTTTTTCAACCTGTTCCACATTTATGAGACTTGAGCTTCAGTCTTTGGTTTCAAAATCTGAACATTTATTTAGCTTTAAGAATGAAATACACAAAAAGAGTTTAAAAATATTTTCAATGTACATCAAAGAACATTTTATTAATTAGTTTAAAAGTATTTGTTTGTTCTTTCTGCCAGAGATTGATGGTGCTAGTTGGGCAGCGAACATTTATGAAATAATAAAACTGTTGTGGTAGTTTAGTTTTTGATACAGATGGAATAGTTTGAATGTAGGCATTTTCACATCGTGAATAAATTGTATAATTAATTACATCGAAACTATAAAACACATAGACATCCTTAAGTGTGCAAAGTATTGATTTCATGCCTTTACAAGTATTGTAACAAAATGGCAAAATCCATATTTCTATTAGTCTTCTAACACTTTATTGTACTCTAAATTTTACTACAAATACACAATTTTCTTCTTGTTGTTAACACAGTTTATGGTCTTTTGTTATTACAATTCACAATTGATCTTCTGATAATCTTTCAATGTGTTTCTTCAGTTTTTCTGTCTTGGCTATTACGATTCAATCACTCGACGACTGGCCGACTCACTCTCGTAACTAAAAACTAACTGTACACGGCGACTTACACAGCTAAACAAGAACTTAACTCCAACTAACTCACTATCACTGCTCGCTTCGTTAGTTCTGTTGGCCTATTTATACTGGAGCCGACGTCACGTGACCTTTCGGGATCTTTCCATGCGCAAGTGCGCAATGACTCAGCAAGGATCGACGAGAAGCTTCTCGGCTACTTTTGTTGCTATCGCGCCGCCACGGCCACGTACACACACAACCGTCCCACGCCGCCCGGCCCCTCTCGTCCGTATATTGTTGTACGACTAATGTCACAACACAAAATATTCAAATTAATGTCCCAGCTTCCCTTAAAGAAGGAAACAGTTAATGAAAGAAAGTACTGTAGGCCGATTTTCATTTTTTATGGCTAAAGATTTTCAATAATACAATAATTTAGATTAACGTGTGTCCAGCACGCGTATCGTCGCAGTTAAGAGAGTGGCAAGGGACAGCGGATCCATTAGGAGCTCCAATGCTGTTTAAGATAGCTCCATAACGAAACGACAGTTTTAAACAATAAGTTTGTGTGGTATATTGTATCATTTACTCATATGAATTTGTAAGTGATAACGCATTGCTCCCCTTTGAGGGCTTTCTCAAGACAAAGGTTACAAGCAACTCCATTCGCCTAGAAAGACGTGTTTTCCCTATGTTATTACCCTCTGTGGTATGTACTGGGAGAAATAAAGTAACTTGTTATATAGATACTGTATGCGAAGCTGCAAGCTGCTGTCTAAACATAAACACAACAAAACCCGCATCCTCTCTCTGCTAGAGATACTTTGCAACTTTGTGGAAAAGTATTAGAAAGCAGTATTACCATAAATAATTTCATATGTTGTATCATGGAGAAACCCTTACATAAACTTTAGGCAACAGCGGTGTGGTCGTTCTAAGATGAATTTTAGAATTTCACATTATAAAACAATTAGATAGGTACCTATTTGTTTTCGTGTTTCAAAATCTCTATTTAAACGGAAAATAGTGTATGTCGGAACGCAAAACTATTCTTGGAACCTTTCACTCAAATGTAACATTTACTTACAATAAAGTAGCGTCAAATAGTTGTTCATTTTATACACATAATGAATTGGTACTAAAACGCGTTAAGGGTATACGCGAAGGTGGACACCTTACGAAATGCAACGTACGATACAATACAAATGTATTGCGACTAACAGTCCCCAAGGGGAAGGGATGAAGCGAGGGAACCACAGGATGCCACAGAGACGCGCGGAACTCCCTAACAAGTGCTGAGATCTCTTCAAACCTGGCCCAGGCCCCACGGAGCAGCCACAATATAACGACCTCCAAACGCCATCTAGCGCCGAAAACAGCAGTTACAGTTCACAAACACCCGACCTACATAGACCACGAGCGTCAAGGATGATCAGGAAATGGAATCAAGGGAAATGATGGAAGGGAAACTTGGCATGAAATTAAGCTTCCCAGCATTCACCTGCCAAGGGGAAGCCACGGAAAAACCCAAGTCGGAGTGCGCGATAGCCGGGGATTGAACCCGCGAGTCGTACATGTTACCATGGCGCCACCTCCTTCGGTGAATTTGCACTGAATGCTACTAGTTAATTTATCTCATTAGCACTTAACGTCAAAATATGAAACGTAAATCAAAACAAAAGCAAAATAACATTTTGGTACAAAGTATTAGATTGCGCCTTATAGAAGTCGTCTAGTTCACTTGAATTATTCCTACTGAAAGAAGTGTCCAAGTGAAATGCTTGTCTGACGTCGAGTACCAAAATAGACTGTCCGCATCACCTCAAGCACTGATACGAAAACAGGTCATTTCCAAGGCACATTATTTCATCTCAACGAAACAAGTATTGTAGTATATCTATAAAATGACATCAACATGTGAAAAGAAAATTATGTCAAACATTTGGAGCATGAAGACTCTGGCAGGTGATGAAGAATATTCGTCAAGTCTCTGGTCCCTTCATTACGAGAACTTCCATCACGGTTTTACCTGGGTAGTTATATGGGTTACTTAATTACCTCTACATTTGTAGTTAATTGCATGTCGTTCTATCAACCGTAGCACCTTTTTTATGACATGTTGATTGAAATCCACTGAAGAACTACTACAACTTCTTTAATTATTTCCTTAGTTATGACAGCAGTATTTCATCTATATTGGTGTTGCCACCTCATTTTGCTTACATTCAATGCTTTAAGTAAATATGTTCCTTTTATCTAACACTTCTTTTACTGCTGTTTGAAAAATCTAATGTGCTGCACTCACATGACTTTCTCTACTCTTGCATTAACCATACTTATAAGCTTTTTCCTCTATCTTCTTCATTTTAGTCGAGATACACATTTGCAGAAATTATCTTACTGTTAATTTCCTTGTAGGTACAAGGGGTATGTGAAAATACAGTAGGCCTTGAGCGATAGTCAAACCTTTCAAAGCTTTGAGATGCCGTTCTCTTTGCACGGCTAAGAGATCAAACGGTGAATAACGACCTTCCATTTGAAAAGCATTTAAGTATTCTAAAGCTCACACAAATAACAAAGAATACCTATGAAATGGTTCAATCCACAAAAAATGCATTTTGACATAACTTATGCGGTTTAAGGAGAACTACATTTCTTGTGCAGGAAGCTTTGGTAAGTATACCTCTTACAGTTCACCAGTTATACAAAAGTTATCAAGAGTAAACGGGAATACATAGGCTAATATACATTTCATTCGCTATAAAATATCTTAAACATATGACATTTTAATCAAAATCATTTGAACCATTTTTGAGAAAATAAAAATTTTCCAAACATTTTTCATGCAATGCATAGTTTTGGATGAAGGAATGTTCCTCAAAATCTTCGTGTCGCATCATTGAAGGATATCAAACTTAAATACCAAATTTGATGTTTAACTGACTTTTCGTTTTTAGTTATGCTCTTCAGACACACTCACACTCACACACACTCACACTCACTCACACTCACACTCACTCACACTCACACTCACTCACACTCACACTCACACTCACTCACACTCACTCACCCACACTCACTCACACTCACTTCACAGACTCACACTCGCTCACATTCACTCACACTCACTTCACAGACTCACACTCACTCACACTCACTCACTCACACTCACTCACACTCACTTCACAGACTCACACTCGCTCACATTCACTCGCACTCACTCACACAGACTCACACTCACTGACACTCACTCACGCTCACTCACTCACACTCACACACAGACTCACACTCACTGACACTCACTCACACTCACACACACACAGGCGCGCGGACCTTTTTCTAAAACTGCTATATTTATTCAGGGGTCTCAGAACTTACAAGTGGAGGGGAAGTCATTCGATTAATTTAAATCAGTGATAGATCTCGGTGTTTGCAACTCATTTTGTATCTTACGTTTTGTGTGTGACCATTTCCTATGAAGCTAGTTTAGTTTTGTCGAAAATAAGCTGGCAACACTGCAGATTGTGTAGGTGTCACTTTCCCTAGCTCCGTACATAAGCACCACAGCGTGGTGTCTCGTGAACGTAAACAAATACCATGCCGTGTCCTTCCATGTTTACTGTGCGAGTGTAGAACAATCATAATCGTTAGCTCCCGAAACATTACGCTACCGTGCAAGCGACCGACCTGTTTACATCCAGAAACCGGTTCAATTCCCTGACCAACCTAAACGCAACGTTGCAGAGTTACTTCACGTCTGTAAAAAACTATTCGGAATATTCCTTTAATTCTTTTAAGTGATTAATTATTTGGAAACCCTGTGTGATATCCCATAATTACTACCGAAGCTATGTCAGAAATAAGGTACTCTATGCATCTTACAAGTAACAAACTGTTATCTTCGTACATTCTTGTGGAATTACGCATCACATTTGGAACAAAAGCCGCTATTTTTTTTTAAATCGGCTAATCAAAGAATAAAATGCTATTAGACTGAAGCACATGTTACAAGGAATCTAGTATGTTCCCTTCCACCCTGTATATTTCCGGTGAACTCTTGACATCAAAATGTTGAGCAGAATATAATACTTCCCCGACTCACTGCGCATAGTAGTGGATGTAAAAATGAGCAGGTAAATACTACTTTCATGTAATGGGTGTTACAAACTTTAGGATAACTTGGACTCTAAGAGCCCTACCCAATGTGCTATTTCGTGATGATAAAAACCCAACACAGGGGTTTGGCTCGAAACAATGAAAGGCGGACTTTAATAAGGGTGTTAACACCAAATACTTGTACGTAAGGGGCACATCATTTTAAGCAGCCTGGACTTTCGCCAGATATGGAAAAGGGGTTGTACAGCTGCTTTAGACAGACCAGACCAGACATTATCTGGAAGCAGCCTGCAGCAACTTTGCCAACATTTTGTTTCACAGATATCGACATCACCTACCTCCATTCTTTTGTAATGTGTGTTGGTTTAAGACGAAACGCTGCAGGTTCAAACTGAAAACAACAAATTATAGTGTAACTGGAATGTATGTGATAAATAGAACAGAATCGTTACAAAACGAGAAGTCGCCGGTTTTGCTTGCTGTACAATCAACATTAATAGTTCATCTGTTATATTCTAAATCCCAAACTGTTGCGGTTACTTTATTTCCTATTTTGTAATAATATATCACCTTATTAATCAGCTAATCTAGCAAAATTTTCATCTCGCCGTTTTACATTACATTTTATATCATTTTAAACATCTATTTATGAAGAGAATGTTTAATTCCCACAAGATTACTGTTTGTAATTATTCATATTTTGCATGTATTAAAAACCGAGTCAGAAAATAAAATGCATATGTGTATAAAATAACATCTATAAACACAGGGTGGAAGGGAAATTATTACATTCCTTCTAATATGTGCTGCATACAAGCATTACAAACAGTCTAATGGCATTTTGTTCTTTGATCAGCCGATTTTAAAAAAAAAATGTCTCTTTTGTTCCAAATTGGGTGCGTAATTCCACAGGAACGAATGAAGATAACAGTTTGTTACTTGTAAGATACATAGCCATGTATTTCTGACAGAGCTTCAGTACTAATTATGGGACAGGGTTTCGAAATACTTAGTCACTTAAAAGAATTGGAGGAATATTCCGAGCAGCTCTTTCAGATGTGAAGTAGCTCAACAATGTTGCGTTGAGGTTGTCCAGGGAATTGAACCGGCTTGTGAATGTAAACAGGTCGGTCATGTAATGTTTTGGAAGGTAACAGTTGTGATTGGCCTACACTCACACAGGAAAAACGGAAAGACACAGTCCAGATCAATACAACACTTTACAACTATGAATACGAAAACATTAAAATCCCTTATCGAAGTATTTCTTGGAAACCTAAGGAAAACGGATGGTTTTATTTAATGATTTCAAGAAATAGAATACAGCAATTCCTGCAGAGTTCCTTAAGTACACAGGTTCTACATACTTCTGTGTTGCACAATGCCCAATTACTTCTCTGCAAGAGTCTGATAGAAAAGGTTATTCTTATGAACGCTGCAGTAACCAAATAATTGCTAACGTCACCATCTCGTTTAGCTTCAATATTACAAATGGCGAGAAAAGAGAGTTTTGGCCGAGTGTGTGAAACACTGCTGCGCGTTAAAACATGTAGAGTACTTCTTCCTTAATTTATATCATTAGTTAGTTCCGTGGTTACTACTCTATGCTGCTTGCGTTCGCGCAGTCCATTAACGTTACAGCTGTTTTGGGAATCATTTGTTTTCTGCATGGACAGTTTTAGCATGTAACAGCCATACCACCTTCAATTAAATGAGGTACGCCAGGATCAAGGTAGAATGGACACAAGGCGAAGTGAAGATCTGGACTTTTCTTGCATGATAATGCTGCGGAGAGCGTCCCATGTGCTGTTTACTGCCCTCTCACTGTTAGTTATCAGAAAATCCCATTTTACTAATTCTGTTGGTAAGACTCTTTGAGCGATAAAGGAATCAATAATTTCTTTAGACTCCAATTTAAACACACGAAGTTACATTTAATTAAATAGCCATTATAATATCGCAGTTAAAAGCAAGATAGTCACTTAAAAAAAAAAAAAAAAAAAAAAAAACAGCGCAACAGGCCATGAAGGACCAAAGTTTGCCGCCCGGCCACTGCGCTCCCCACCTCTGCCCATAACATGCGTCATGAATGTGGTGCAGTGCTGGAGGGTGGGACGTGGTCAGCGCCCCGAGCCCTCTCTGCGAGTTATGCGACCTTCACGACCTGGGGTCCCTACTTCTCCATCAAGTGGCGCCTCAATTGACTTTCCGGGACCTAACCAGGCTGTGTGCACCCCGTGCCAGAACTCCCAGCGGGGGAAAAATCTCCTCGCCAGTATTTGGGATCGAATCCGGGTCCTCCGCCAGAGGTAGGCGTGATACCATTGCGCTACGGAGGCGGTCAGGATAGTCAAAATAATCAAATCAAAATAATGAATGTTTAAGCCGCTACTGTTCGTGTCATGGGAATATTGTTAAAATAAATCTTAAATTGTAAATAATTTTATATGGGACAAATTAGTGTTAGTTGTTTTCCTAGTGGAGTTTCCTCGAGTACGTTATTACTTGCTACCAGAGTTGTTTCAAACAATAGAAACTATTTGCGCAGGGGAATGACTTGCGCTGAAAGTTCCAGAAAATGAACTGTCAATAGCATCTCTCTCTATCTCGCTCCCTCCCACATCTTGCCTCACGACTAGCCCTTCGAAGAGAAGACCAGTGTTCGACGCTCCAACGAGTGAAGTAGCTGGTTCGCGCCGCTATGTGTTACGGAGAGAACTGAAGTAAATTACCGCCCGCGGTGCCGTATGTAGTAAAAGCGGGCATTAAACACTACAACAACTGAACTAAATCACATTAGTAAAGTGACAGTGGAAACAGAAGTCACAATAAAACAGCATTTTCTTCGCATTCTTTGCAGACATACAAAACAGAATTTCTTAATAGGTTTCCTCACCTGTTGTTGGTTTGGTTTTCACATATCGAGATAGCATTAGGTGGGGCTAATGTGGTAACTATTGCAATAAGTCAGTAAGACTACGAAGCCCTGTACATAGTATACGGAAAATTCTCAGGTAGGGGAACACACCGAGAAGGTGTAGTGGCATCCCCTATCTTCACTCTCGCGTAACTTTGTAGCGTGGTTAGAATGTCATTATTAATGTCAATATTCAGCGGAGCTACCATTTTATTGGTCTATGTACACAAACTATACATGCACACACGTGTATTTTGTTGTGAACAATTAATAAACGATAAGTGAAATAGAGTTCAATAAAAAATACCCTGGAGGCAGTGCACTGTTCCACGGTGAGTAAGAGAATGTTGACTCAGTTGACTTTACATGAAGCGGCATGTTGGACTAATGGCAAACACATGAAACATGAACGCTGATGACCCAGAAGTTGAGGGCCCTTAAACCAAACCATGAAACATGAACGCTGATGACCCAGAAGTTGAGGGCCCTTAAACCAAACCATGAAATATGAACGCTGATGACCTAGAAGTTGAGGGCCCTTAAACCAAACCATGAAACATGAACGCTGATGACCCAGAAGTTGAGGGCCCTTAAACCAAACCATGAAACATGAACGCTGATGACCTAGAAGTTGAGGGCCCTTAAACCAAACCATGAAACATGAACGCTGATGACCCAGAAGTTGAGGGCCCTTAAACCAAACCATGAAACATGAACGCTGATGACCTAGAAGTTGAGGGCCCTTAAACCAAACCATGAAACATGAACGCTGATGACCCAGAAGTTGAAGGCCCTTAAACCAAACCATGAAACATGAACGCTGATGACCTAGAAGTTGAGGGCCCTTAAACCAAACCATGAAACATGAACGCTGATGACCCAGAAGTTGAGGGCCCTTAAACCAAACCATGAAACATGAACGCTGATGACCTAGAAGTTGAGGGCCCTTAAACCAAACCATGAAACATGAACGCTGATGACCTAGAAGTTGAGGGCCCTTAAACCAAACCATGAAACATGAACGCTGATGACCCAGAAGTTGAGGGCCCTTAAACCAAACCATGAAACATGAACGCTGATGACCCAGAAGTTAAGGGCCCTTAAACCAAACCATGAAACATGAACGCTGATGACCCAGAAGTTAAGGGCCCTTAAACCAAACCATGAAACATGAACGCTGATGACCTAGAAGTTGAGGGCCCTTAAACCAAACCATGAAACATGAAAACTCATCTTTGTTTCATTTGTTCTTGGGACATCTCCCATGAGGCCAGTGATACACAAGTGTCCACAGAGATGTCCACTAAATTACAGATACCCAGGAAAGCTATTTCTTTTGTAGATGTGTTTGAGCACAATCTTCTTGTGTTCTCAATTGGAAGCCTTTGCTCTTTTTACTGTTCCATCTCCAGCACTATTGGTTATATTGCTACTAGTGGCTGTTTTGTTAAGTTAGATAGGAGCTCTACACAACTACACTATTATCAGTAGAATAAAACCAAAATGCTGAATGTGATATACAAACCAATCACGTGAAATAGAACTCGAGTATTGTACAAAAGAAACCAACATTAATGCATAGTAAAGATTGCCTCTGAACCGGACAGCCATTAAACAGCTGGCAAAAGAAATATGCGACAGGAATACAACTTCACAACTTGTTTCTGAAATTAGTTTACTCCAAAGTAGCGTGTGTTGTAAGAAAGCAGCACATACAGATATTCCAAAAGTGGCAGTTGTGTATTTAAAAAGGGAAACACGTTAAATAGAATACAATCTATTTGGCAAACATTAGGCTGAAGTTACTTCTTGTCGAAATGGAATTAAGATTGAGCCAATGTCCACTCTTATCTTCACTGTGTTTTGTCAAGGACAAAGCACCAAATTAAAGCGAAATGAATTTAAGATTTTATTTATGGACGAAGTTTAACCGCTATGGCTCTCAGCGTCCCATTTTATTTTGGGTGTCGGGCCCAAATGACCTGGTTGTCGACGGGCCCTTACACCCAAAACACTCACTTATTTTGGGTGTGTAAGAGCGCTTAATTTTGCTCAAGCTTGAGGTTATACGTGCCGTAAGTCTACCACACGTATTTATTTGCATTTACTTCCCTTCCAAAGGCGGCCATGCTAAGGATGTTTAAAGCCGAAAAGACATTCATCACTAAAGGCCGGAGGGATGTGCGCTCGTTGTTGTTGTTGTTGTAGTGTTTAACGCCCGCTTTAACTACTACGGCACCGCAGGCGGTGACACTGATGATATATGGAATGAAGATGGAGCACCGGTGGAATGAGATGGCGGGGGAAACCGGAGAACCCGGAGAAAACCCGCCCTGACGCCGCTTCGTCCACCACGAATACCACATGCGGGTCCCTGGGATCGAACCCGGGCCGCCTAGGGATGTGCGCTCGCATGCGATACAGCTTAGGTGGACGCACAATATGAATGACGTCAAAAGTACAGTACGGCCATTAAATGTGCAAACAGCTGCCACTAGTAGCAAGAGTCGAAAACAATGTAACGTGGTACTCTGCGAACTAGTGAAGCATTGCCTTGCAAGTGTATGCAGACCCAAGGTCAAGGTGTAATATAACGCGACTGTTTTGTTTCTTCTCGCAGCGAGTTGCACACGTGGAGTGAGTGTTCTTTAGTGTTCATATGACGCTTGTAGGTTGTCTGCTGTGAGGCGGTTTTCATGGTCAGGCTGTACCTACCTGCAGTTGTTTACATGCGCGAGCGATAACAGTAAAGTCCATGTGCAGTATACCTATGGAAAAACGCAAACGCATCCCGCCTTTATCCATCACCATCGCCCTTCGCTGGCTTTGAACCCGCGACCTCGGAAACTAGAGGCTAGCATGTTACCCATATACCACGGAGGAGGACCCAACATTAATATGATTAACGAATAACCTTCATCTACATTTAGTTTCTAAGAAATTTTTTTTTTTTTTTTTTTTTTTTTTTTTTTTTTTTTTTTTTTTTTTTTTTACTGCTGTTAAAATCAGTTATTTCACAGTGGAACTTATAGATCTGTCCCAAAGATATCATAGGTGCTGAACCATGTTTAGAAGTGTATCACTCCTTGATTAAATCCAATTTAAATATCCAACCTAATACAAACTCATATCCAGACAAATACAGGGTGTTCCGAATAGTCGTGAAGGCTCATGGCGCGGCTGTGAGGGAAGTTGCATTTACAGGCCTTAAGTAGTTTACAAAATATACTTCACCCAAGCTAAGTGCAGTGGTGCAGTAAGTTGTGACGATTCGTAAAGGGCCTAATAAAAATGCTTCCATCAAATTTGCCACTGGAGACTGCAGTGGTTTGTTCTGCGATGAAAATTCCAGCAGATTTTGGCGTAAACATAATGAGCATGACAGTTTTGACAAAATAAAACTTGATAAACGACACAAATATGTCCGGTTACTTTTCTATCATTTTATTATCTTCTAAAATTTTACCACAAACAGACAGTTTTCTTCTCGTCGTTAATACAGCCTAAAATATTTCGGGCTATCACAAGTCACAACTTCTCATGATCTTACTCAGTCCTTTTAGTGTCTTTCTTCACTTCTTCTGTCTCTCATGCACTAATGACGACGATGTAATCACTCGCGATGCTCGTTGAATCTCCTTACGACACACAGCTGTCTTGCACTCACTAACATAGTGACCGACTCGTGTCTGTAACTGTCCCTATCCTGCTTCCTGGCCTCCTTATATAGTGGGGATAACGTCAATCGAACGTTTCGCGAGCTCCTTCAATCACACCGACGGTGACATAACCAGATCCTTCTCGAAGGCACCGGCAAAACCCTTTTTGCGTAGCCGTCTCGATTATTGATAATCACGTGTTCGCTGGCGTCAGTTGTTTGCTCACCGACCCGGCATGTGGGTGAAGCAGCTTAGCCCCGACAGTCCTTTGCTTAGTGCAGCGCCCGACGTCACAATATTTAGGATATAAGCTAAATGAGTCAATAAGATAGAAAAGAGAAGAAGTAGAGAAAAGGTGGAGATAAGCTGCTTGTGTCTAACTCAGCAAATTTCATCTAGTTTCATATACATTGTCCATGTTTTACCAGTTTCTCTGCTGAGCCAATGTAAATCGCAACATGCCAATCTCCTTCTGCCTGAGCTTAAGAATTTTTGTGTGAATTTAACTTTTCCCTTATTCTCCACTCTGCACATTACGCCATATGTCTTCATCCAAATTATTATTTATTTATGCCATAATACTTAGTGTTGGTGTTTATAAACACACGAGCCGTGTGCGGGCAATGTTTTAGAGGTAGAATAGGAACTGAAACATTCAAAATGCCACAGCTGGGATCTGAACCACAGACCCTCTGCTTTCCAGGAGGTCTACTGTGACAACCTGCTAGAATGACATCATTCTCCAACCGATTCGTCTTAATGGTTAGAGCAGCCGCCTGGAAAGCAGAGGGTCTGTGATTCAGATCCCAGCTGTGGCATTGAATTTTTCAGTTCCGATTATACCTGCTTTTGTCCAAACTATAAAATGACAAAATCGGAAGTCAATTTCCACGCCCTCCAGACTCTCATTCAAAGCCGTGCCATTCCTGATATTCCCTTTGTTCCTTACGTAAGTGTGTATGCTGTTTACACCAAATCAATTTTATATTTGCTATGGCTAGAAAGGGCTAAATTTAACGATCCGATTCCACTCCCTATCGACCGATATCTATCAGTCCTTTTTGACAGCTTTCCATGTATTTGAATCCTTATGTCACCTCTTTGGCTTGCGGATCCCAATCTGTTTAAGCTTAGCTGTCCAAAACATGATTTTGATCCATCAGCCTCAGCCTGTACTCTATTGCTCTATCTTAGAGTGTGCCGGAATCGAAAGGAGCTGAAGGTAGATGGGGTCTTGTCGATTTTTGCGTTTGATCTGAAGCCTAGTGCGTAAATTAATCACTACACGGCACAACGCTTATCACGAATCTCAAGCTATTTCGTAGGCAATATTATTTGTCATTAATAAATTTCTTAAATTTTATGTTAATTGCGAATAGATTATAAACGTGAGGAGTAATTCATAAGTGAGGAACTGCTCCACACACCTAATAATGCCGTGCACACGCTTTTTGTGCACCCTTCTACAGTTTTTCCCCTTCCTTAGTTGCTTTTTTCTTTCTTCTTGCGAATGGCTGATTTTCCGGATCTCTAGTTATAATTAATAATGAGCTATTATGAGCAACTGCTGAGTAGACATCGACAGCTAGAGAGCTTCACGGCGAGAAAGAGACAGGAACAAGCTTACTGCCATTTTGTACTTCGTTTCACGGGTGGTTTACTTCTCGTGGCGTTTCATACTCGTAGCTGTTCGGTTAAAAGAAGTAACTGTAATCTGTAACTTTGTGGATTCACCGTTTTGTTTTCATTTGTTTATGTTATATTCTTAAATTCAAAAAACTGTGCTGGGAAGGCTGTATAAAGTGCTTTAAAACACTGGCCTCTTGTTTTTCAATACTACCATTACTGTCTAAAACTGACTCAACACACACCAACTGACTTCTCTGTCTATGCCGACTCACTTATATAGCCAATAATTAGTTACCGGCGATCTTTCTGGAAATCAATGTGTGGTAAATCTTTTCGTAAAACCCCTGTGCTCGGAGCTTCTCGAACTGTGTGGAAACGGGCATTGTTCTTAGTGGTGCGAGGTGGCTGACCTTGAGCCTGATTTGTTGTGCAGCCAGGGCCACAAATTATTAGATTTTAAAGGATGATTTGCCTTACTAACAGAAAAAGTTAATGAAGAGTCGCAATGCAGACTAATTTTAATGTTCCCTTTTGCAGCACTAAATTTACACACTTGTGATATGTTTGTCGCTGGAAATGGATACTTCAAGGTTCAATTTCGGTGCAGATAGTTGTGAAACCACAGATCAAGTTTCGGTACACTAAAATAAGCGTGACCAGGACTCAATGACTCGTAGCGAATTGCGAATAAATTTAACCATCTGGTTTTATGAGTGCTATTAGTAGTTGTAACGACAATGTCATAACATTTTTAAGTTCACAAGTCAAGAATTACGAATGTTAGTTTTCTTCAGGATGGGCTACCTTAAATGTGTCGGACGATTGAAAAACCAAATAGCTTTGTTGGTTTTAAAGGTTGGCATAGACATTCTACCCAATCTCCCCTGATACTACACAACTTGCTTTCAGCTTCCTTTGGTCATTCGATAGTCTATAAATTTCTCACCATATTGATAATACCCGGAATGATTTAATGCTTTTCATTTTGGTGAAAATGCATGGTCTTATACAAGCATTTTCGAATATCATAAGTGGCCAAAACATGTACTTCCGAACGGGTTCGTTAAAAAGTTGTTCGTTGTGATTTTCTTGTTTACCAAGTAAAGATGCTAATCTGATAAGTACATGAAGGAGAAGTGGAAAATGTGAAGGGCAGCCTACTCGTACTCGTGCTCGTGGGCGAACGGTCTTGTAGCAAAGAGGATTGTGGAAGTCTCTTATACCTCACTCGGGTATTCCTCACTTAGAACAACACCAGCAAAATTACCTATCATTACACCTACAAAGTAAGAGGACATTACGTTATGAGTAACACAATGGGCCACAGGACATAATGCTAACCAACATGTTCAATTTTCTTACAGAAATATCGAGGTCAGGCGAGATATAGCTTGATAATATGGACTCTTGCTGAATGGAACTTTTTAATTCTATTACGACTTGCTTATTTTTTTATCATAGGCTTTATTAAGAAAAAATGGACACTAATAGCGATGAAAGCGTTAATTAACTCGAAGGAAGTAACTATGGCCGTACCGATTCTCATATGGAGTGAAGATGGGAGAGAAAGCAGCAAAATTAAGTCCTCAAAAAGTGCAATATTTGTTATTTTTAATTTAAAGAACTGAAGAACACAGCGCTCGCCTCTCCAAGGAACCGCATGTGGAATTCATGGTGGTTAAGCCGACGTCTGTGTCGGTTTTCTCCGAGTTCTCCGTTTTCGTAGAACATTCATTCCACCAACTGCTCCAGCATCCTCTTTCCTTTCATCCCTTTCGCCCTCATTTCATATCATCTCCTTTTACCAGGCTTGGGGCTCATCTCCCACCATGGCTACTCTCTTGTCTAGAGTTCGTCTACTCCTCAACAGGCATCTCAACCCAGGCGCCATCTTGTGAGCCCTAGGGGATGTAACTCCTCCATTAGAGGAGGATAAACCGAGAAACAAGAAGAAAAACTAAAGAACAGAAGAATTGAAACCAGTACATAAGTAGTTCTGGAGATCTCCCTAACGAATTGTTACACATAAACAAAAGAGATATGAGCTTATATATTGGCCTCGCGGTATCTTGCAACATGCCAGAACATCTAAATCGTGAAGTACAGGGAGATGAATATCAACTGGTTTTTGTAATGACTATTCCCTGTTGCTGCTTACCAACAGGAAGCTGAGGAATTATCATATTCCGCTCAAAAACTCGATACCGAGATTTCACCGGAAATACAAAGTTAGAGACTGTCTTAATCTAAATGAAGCATTTTTACAAAGGATCCATGCGTGTGTCTCCTAACAGCATGACTAAAAAACCAAGTCACTTAGTATCAAAGTTCAGTATCTTAAAAGGATGCGACTGAATATGATTCATACGAGGGTTGCCCAATAAATAATGCCCCATATTTTTGTCTCTAAAAGTATTTATTCCACAAAATTGTGCTTTACATATTTGAAAGAATATTTTTCTGGCCAGTGTATTTTGTACATAATCACCTTAGTTGCACGGCCTTTCTCCAGCGAGATACGAGGGCATGTATTCCCTGTTGGTAAAGATCTTTACTCTGTCTGTGGAGCCAGATTTTCACTTCGTGAATCGCCTCTTCGTCGTCTTCGAAATGTCTTCCACGAATGGCATTCTTCAGTGTCCAAAACAAGTGGAAATGTGAGGGAGCCAAATCGGGACTATAGGGTGGATGGGTAACACTGTCCAACCCTGTGTGGCTCAAAGTGTGTGCAAGATGTTTCATCCCTGTCACAATCTGGAACAAGAAGATATCCCCGTCAGCTTCAAAGTGTTGCAACAAATCGGAAGCAATGTCTTTTCTTTGGGATTTGTGATCGACAGTAAGACACCGAGGAACCCATCTTGCACACACTTTGAGCCAATCAGGGCTGGACAGTGTTACCCCATCCACCCTATAGTCCCCATTTGGCTCCCTCACATTTCCACTTGTTTGGGACACTGAAGAATGCCATTCGTGGAAGACATTTCGAAGACGACGAAGAGATGATTCACGGAGTGAAAAGCTGACTCCCCAGACAGAGTAAAGATCTTTACCGACAGGGAACACATGTCCTCGTGTCTCGCTGGAGAAAGGCTGTGGAACTTGAAGGCGATTATGTAGAAAATACAGTGACCAGAAAAAACATTCTTTTATATATGTAAACTTCAGTTTTGTGGAATAAATACTTTTGGAGAAAAAAATATGGAGTGTTATTTATTGGGCAACCCTCGTAGAATCACTGTGCAGCTAATAAATAGCGAAAGAAGTAGGAGTGCAACCTATTTATTATCGCTAGTGGTGTAAACTTTGGCTTCTATATTATTTTGATATACCTATTTAATTATTGTTAAAACATCAGACTCGTGTTATTTGCCTCGTGACTGAGGCATGCATGGAAATCCCAATATATTTAGCATTCTCTTGCAAGAACGACCGCTTGTTATTGCGTTATGCAGTTGGATTGCAATTGCAACAATATGACGCACGATTGATGCTTCACATCACGTGTGCAGCTGTTCCAGTCTCTGTCATGTTTCCATAATTAGGCGAATCGGTGACACCACGTGCCCCATGCTCGAGAGAGCAATAAGTGGGCTTACCTTCCATCACACCACACACACATACACAGGCGCTCTGTCAACTCTACCACACAGAGTACTTACTTTCATACAAGGTTTAGAACACGACCTTTGAGTTTTTGAGGCTTGACCCAGAAATACAGCTGATGAAACTTACGATTAGTGTACAATCGTTACGTCTTCTGAAACACAGCGGAAAATAGTATAATTCTGAACTGTAAATTCCTACTCCACACTCTTGCGTGGTCTAGCCCTAGACTCTGCATTAGAGTCTGGAGGTAATATGGTAGCCTCTGGTTCTCAAGGTCGTGGGTTCATACCCGGAGGGGGTGGATTTTTTGGGGCGTAAATATCCTTTGCATGGCTATTTTCGGAAGGGAAGTAAATCTGGTGATCTCGTGCCGTAGATTGATGCTACGAAAAAGAAACTATCCTGATTAGGGGCCTCTGAGCAGGATTAGGTGGTCTTTTGCGCGCAATATACAATGGGACGCACTGAGCCACAGCAGTTTAAGAGGATCCATTGGTAAACCATATTCTTTTTCCTTAAACAAGTAACATTTTCATTGTTCGAGCTTTATACGTGCCTGGTTGTCTATGAAAGCCCCGCAAAATAAAAGTGAATCAAAATATTGTGGGAGTACGAAGGGACAAGCAAGTTTGCTGTCATCATACACTATTTACTGTTTGTTTCAATTCTTGAACTATTCTATACATATAGAATAAGAGTGGAGACAATCCGCAGCCTTGTCGTACACCTTTGTTGGTGTTTATAGATTCTGTTATTTGTTCATCTGATAGTTTAATTTGGATTTTAGAGTTTTGATATAAGCTCTGTATGGATCTTATTAAATGTGGAAATATATGTTGTCCTTGCAGTGTCTGCCAAAGTTTGTCTCGGTTTACTTTATCATATGCATTTTCATAATATACGAATAATACATATAATGGAAGGTTGAATTCTTTCATTTCTTCCATAATTTGTTGTAGTATAAATATAGCATCTATGGTGGTGCTTTCCTGTCTAAAGCCATGTTGTTCTTCTTCCAAAAATGTTTCACTAATTACTGATAGTTTGGTTTTAACTATGCTGACATATACATATATAATTTGGCCGCGGCTGAGATGAAGGTAATGCCTCCATAATTATCACATTTATTTTATGTCCTTTTAAGAATGCTGTCACTGCATGTAAATAAGCTTGAGGGTGCATTGGCATGACAATACACAAGGAAGTGAAGTGTGGGTGAAACGAGAAGCGTATGCTTTAATAACTGGGACGACAGGAGGGAGACGGGTGACTATATTTCATACCACGTGAAAGTGCCGCACTCAGAACGTCAATACTTTCTGCACATAACCACACACCATTTTTTAACTTCTCTGTACAAACGTGACTGTAAAAGTGTGTAACACTTGTAGCCGAACAACACGTGGGATTGATATTCTTTGACAGGCAGTAAATGGCCGCTAGAGTTAATAAAAGGATTGATATACTAATTCGTTTAAATTGACTACACAATCAATTTGCTGGTACGCTGAAGGAAAGCAAGCGTGGACAGCAAGAAGATGTAATCGACATCAACTGGTGCGTGAAGACAGCTTTATAAACACTGGCCTCAGGGAACATGAGACTTTCAGTTGAGCGATTCTGCTGAAAATTAAAATTGCCACGCATATTGCTTTAAGCATTGAGGCAGGAAGGTAGTCATAACGCTTATTAAAAGCACCAAAACGGCGACTAAAGGAGGGCAAAGCTTCTGCTTGACCCAGTTACGTAATCACTAAACGCACACTATTGTTTTTATGGAAATCTCGTCATTAAAAGTTCCCAGCATTTTATATATAAAAAAGACTATTTTACATAGTAGCTCAGAGGTAAGGGGCAGATTATCTGATGCAGTAAATTGGCATAGGTCTATTAATCTGATCCACTTTTAAAAGCTGCAGCACAGCGTATGTATTTTAGTTTAGCTGAAAATACATGTTAATAAAACGTCCATATAGTATGAAATCTAACCTTCTGTAAAACTATGTAAATTGCATTACAGACGTTCTAAATCTTGTTCTTAGCCTGATTCCCCTCCCTTTATGTAGGATTTACAAGCCAGTACCTAGGGTCAGACGCCTGTCGGGGAGCACAGGAACCTATAGACCGGACAGAGTGAAGGCCTGGAAGTGGGTGGACAGCCAAGCACCAGGTGTGAGAGTGAGGAAGTGTTTACCCTCCCTTTATGTAGGACTTACAAGACAGTGCTTAGGGTCAGACGCCTGTCGGGGAGCACAGGAATCTATAGACCGGACAGAGTGAAGGCCTGGAAGTGGGTGGACAGCCAAGCACCAGGTGTGAGAGTGAGGAAGTGTTTACCCTCCCTTTATGTAGGACTTACAAGACAGTGCCTAGGGTCAGACGTCTGTCGGGGAGCACAGGAACCTATGGACCGGACAGAGTGAAGACCTGGAAGTGGGTGGACAGCCAAGCACCAGGTGTGAGAGTGAGGAAGTGTTTACCCTCCCTTTATGTAGGACTTACAAGACAGTGCCTAGGGTCAGACGCCTGTCGGGGAGCACAGGAACCTATGGACCGGACAGAGTGAAGACCTGGAAGTGGGTGGTCAGCCAAGCACCAGGTGTGAGAGTGAGGAAGTGTTTACCCTCCCCTTATGTAGGACTTACAAGCCAGTACCTAGGGTCAGACGCCTTTCGGGGAGCACAGGAACCTATGGACCGGACAGAGTGAAGGCCTGGAAGTGGGTGGACAGCCAAGCACCAGGTGTGAGAGTGAGGAAGTGTTTACCCTCCCCTTATGTAGGACTTACAAGACAGTGCCTAGGGTCAGACGTCTGTCGGGGAGCACAGGAACCTATGGACCGGACAGAGTGAAGACCTGGAAGTGGGTGGACAGCCAAGCACCAGGTGTGAGAGTGAGGAAGTGTTTACCCTCCCCTTATGTAGGACTTACATGACAGTGCTTAGGGTCAGACGCCTGTCGGGGAGCACAGGAACCTATGGACCGGACAGAGTGAAGACCTGGAAGTGGGTGGACAGCCAAGCACCAGGTGTGAGAGTGAGGAAGTGTTTACCCTCCCCTTATGTAGGACTTACATGACAGTGCTTAGGGTCAGACGCCTGTCGGGGAGCACAGGAACCTATGGACCGGACAGAGTGAAGACCTGGAAGTGGGTGGACAGCCAAGCACCAGGTGTGAGAGTGAGGAAGTGTTTACCCTCCCTTTATGTAGGACTTACAAGACAGTGCCTAGGGTCAGACGCCTGTCGGGGAGCACAGGAACCTATGGACCGGACAGAGTGAAACCCTGGAAGTGGGTGGTCAGCCAAGCACCAGGTGTGAGAGTGAGGAAGTGTTTACCCTCCCCTTATGTAGGACTTACAAGACAGTGCCTAGGGTCAGACGTCTGTCGGGGAGCACAGGAACCTGTGAACCGGACAGAGTGAAACCCTGGAAGTGGGTGGTCAGCCAAGCACCAGGTGTGAGAGTGAGGAAGTGTTTACCCTCCCTTTATGTAGGACTTACAAACCAGTGCCTAGGGTCAAACGCATGTCGGGGAGCAGAGGAACCTATGGACCGGACAGAGTGAAGGCCTGGAAGTGAGTGGTCAGCCAAGCACCAGGTGTGAGAGTGAGGAAGTGTTTACCCTCCCTTTATGTAGGACTTACAAGACAATGCCTAGGGTCAGACGCCTGTCGGGGAGCACAGGAACCTATGGACCGGACAGAGTGAAGACCTGGAAGTGGGTGGACAGCCAAGCACCAGGTGTGAGAGTGAGGAAGTGTTTACCCTCCCTTTATGTAGGACTTCCAAGACAGTGTCCAGGGTCAGACGCCTGTCGGGGAGCACAGGAACCTGTGGGCCGGACAGAGTGAAGGCCTGGAAGTGGGTGGTCAGCGAATCACCACTTATGATAGTGAGGAAGAGGATGATATGAAATGTAGGCGAAATTGATGGTTGGAAGGTTGATGATGGAGCAGTTGGTGGAATGAGTGACGGGAGAAACCGCAAAACACGGAGAAAAGCGGCCCAGAGGAATACCATATTAGGTCCCAGGGAGCGAACCCGCGTCACCTAGGTGCTAGGTGAACGGTCTAACCGCTCGGTCACGGCACCGCCTGTTCTAAATCTTGATTCTGAAATATTTACAAATACTTAAACTGTGTATACGTAGATTGAAATTCATGTGATTATGCCTTATTTTATAACTTTCCCTCTTCCTATCTTGAAAACAACAAGTTTGCAATGAAATACTCCGAGATATTACCACCACGCAATTTTCTCCACCCACTATAATTTACTTTGTTATTTATTCTGTGATTTATTCAGACAAGAGTCTCTTTTTCTATTTATTTCGCAGCGATCACTAATTTAGGAAGAAAGAGTTTCAATACACATTCTATAGTAGGCGCATAGATAAACTATACAGGAGACTGATACAGTTGTTTTGTATATATCAACATTGATACTGCTACATTAACATTGCTTTACCTTAAGGGGAAAAACGAAAGAATGCTTGAAATAGTGAAAGGTAAACTAATATCAAATATTTCGGAAATGGCTAATTCTACTTTTTTTTCTAACCTAAATAGTTTATATTAATACGCAGAATATTCTTGAAATACTGAAAAGTAAATTAATATCAAATATTTCGGAAATGGCTAATTCTAATTTTTTCTAACATAAATATTTGTTTATTTTAATACGCAGAATATTTTAATAAGTGTTCATGTGGCTTTTTCTCATGATTGTCCAGTTACAGGTATTCTGTAAAATGTGGGTAATAATGTAAAGGAGATCACAGGTCATTCACAGAAAACTCAAGCATTTCCTTTGTCACACTAACATCTTAAAAACGTGATATTCTTGTGAAACTGGTTAAGAAGAGAATTTTTCAATGCAAAGGATAGCTTGGAATGGTGGGAATGGGGGGGGGGGGGGGGGGCGGGGGCTCCAATCACGGATGCTGAGCTCTCTGTGACGATGCTCTAAGAACCTGAGCTACCACAGTGAGATGGCCCTGAGCATCCCTCTAAACCAGCGGTGCTCAACTGCAGGCAGGTAAGGGGAGGCTGAAATCACTTCCTTCCGCACGCTGGGACAAAATGCCGCATTTATCCGGGGTTTCGGAGTTCCAGTGGCGGCACATTATTACGTACAGGGAATTCATATTCTACTCCTCATTAACCCACCATGTTTCTGAGAATTACTTTTTTGGCACGGTTTACGTTTCAGAAGGTCTTCAATATTTGGTGCAAAAGATGAAGTGCACAGTCTCAAAAGATGTGCAAGGTGATTCTCACTTATCTTGCCGCGATACTCACTTTTAATGTAGTTCATTTTTGAAAATGTTTGTGTGCAGATATAAGTGGAGCCAAAGACTGACATTAAACTAGATGCAAACACATATAATTTCAGATACTCACAGCTGGGCAGAGACCTATATATTTCCCACCGTTCTTTCTCAGAACATTTTACGGTCGTGGAATTCTGCAATGCACGTAGTTTCATATTTTGTAGTTCGTGTGAAGACTCACTACATGGAAACTTCAAAGGAGTGCAAAACAATTGGATTTTGGTTTCAAATGCTTTTAGGTCTTCAGATTGTGAAGAGAATGTGTCGTACAATTGCTTCAAAAGTGTGTTATATTTTTCCAGGAGAATGACGTTTACCGTGAACACGGAACGTAAGCAAGGGAAATTGTATAAATCTGCAACTACCAGTCTTACAAATCAAACACTTAGCTTTATCGCCTTCATCTCGAATATAAATATATTTGTCCTGCCATTGAATTGTATGTACTACTACTCCGCGCCATTCGCCTCTGATTAGCAGGTCTGGCTCTCCTTGCCTTGGTCAGTGGAGGGGGGAAAATAACATGTGATGGGGAAGCGAGTGTAAGCTGCACTGTTGGGCACCCCTGCTCTAAACACTGAGCGAGATGGTTCCGCGGTAAACATTTGATGCTCGCAATCAGGAGGTGGTGGGTTCGATTCCAGTGGCCGACCTTCCCAACCCATGGGTTTACTCGGGCTTTCTTCCGGGCCAGCAGGCGAAGGTTGGGAAATACATTTACACGTCCCCCCATTTTCCGTTAATTTCGCTTATCCTGCTTTGCAGGGATATCTATTGACTGTATTGCGAGGGTGGCGCCTCTCCATGGATGGTGATTGCACTCTCTAAATACGGTTCTCGTTGGCGAAGTGGCGTTGCGGTAGTTTGTCCTGGGGAACCACTAGTTGAAATCTGGATGACAGGCTCCATTCGTAAACTTCCCGCCCTTATCCTTGCACCTTAGATCTGATGTACAACATCCCAGGAATATGTGCGGGATCTCCTCCTATGTGTAATCAATCAATCAGTCAGTCAGTCAGTCAGGTCAGTCAGGTCAGTCAGGTCAGTCAGGTCAGTCAGGTCAGTCAGGTCAGTCAGGTCAGTCAGGTCAGTCAGGTCAGTCAGGTCAGTCAGGTCAGTCAGGTCAGTCAGGTCAGTCAGGTCAGTCAGGTCAGTCAGGTCAGTCAGGTCAGTCAGGTCAGTCAGGTCAGTCAGGTCAGTCAGGTCAGTCAGGTCAGTCAGGTCAGTCAGGTCAGTCAGGTCAGTCAGGTCAGTCAGGTCAGTCAGGTCAGTCAGGTCAGTCAGGTCAGTCAGGTCAGTCAGGTCAGTCAGGTCAGTCAGGTCAGTCAGGTCAGTCAGGTCAGTGAGGTCAGTCAGGTCAGTCAGGTCAGTCAGGTCAGTCAGTCAGTCAGTCAGTCAGTCAGTCAGTCAGTCAGTCAATCAATCAATCCCATTAAACCTTCAAGGCGATCTCGAATAATCAAGACATTTAAACTAGAATGCAACGTTCAATGTTGCTAGTGCTTTTAGTTTCCGGGCTTTATAGTTAATATCTATTAGAATGAAATGCTACTTGACAATCAGTGATAATGAGTGATACGGGCCGTGGCAATGTTCCAACATTCCAACCCGCTCAAGGACTCCTGTAGGGTTCGGGGCGCTGACCACTTCCCACCCTCCAGTACTGCACCTCACCAATGACGCCTGTAGTGGGCAGAGCTGGGGGACGCAGCGGCTGGGCGGTAGGCCTTGGCCCTTCGTGGGCTGTCGCGCCGGGGTTTAGGTTTAAAGGACTCCTGTACTTCAGTAGAAATATTGTCAATGACGGGTTGCAAGTTAACTCCGTGCCTTCTTTCTACAAGCGAGCTACGCCGTAACATGCATTAGTGAATCTTAAACAAAATAATGATCAACTAAAAGACAAAACGTAGTCTGAAATGAATATCATCTTCGGACATTGGTTAGGCAGGTAAGTCTGACCACCTAAAAGTTGATACTTATACTTTCCTCTAATATTACATTCCTTTAATCATCTGTTTACGTTTGAGTACATTTAGATAACAATAAGGTAATAAGGTTAAGCATTGTTTCAGTTGCCTTATTTTAGTGTAAACCTCTAAACACGTTTCAATCCTTTATATGTTCAGTATATGTAGAGCATCTAAATGAAATTGAAGGTTCCTGTTCATGACATTGATTTAAGCTGACTATTCGTTTCATGCATTATATACTGTCGCAGCGGCCACGCGGGCAAAGGAGGTACCCAGTGTTAGTTACGTGGCCACGACAATGGCAGTTAAGAACAAACGCCGCTCCGCAGCTATCGACTTGCGGTAACATCTGGACGAGACAAGCCGAAAAATGTCGATTTACAGAAAAATCGCCGGTAATTGACAGACCATCTAAGCAAGTCGGCACGAACCTAGCAGTTTAGTTTCAGTTAAGTGGGTTCCGCAGTTGAGCAGTGTTCGTGTCAAGGGTACGATACAACAGAACAGGTGTGAGTTTAATGGTCACGAATTGTGATGCAATTTAGAAGAAATAGAGAGACACAAAAATAACCGGTCATGTGTCACAATATTTAAGATCGACCAATAAGCTTTGGCAATACGTAAGATGTCGACCAATCACAGTGGTGTACTTTATAATATGCCTATACGGATGCGATTTCATCGGGTGCAAGTTGAACCACATTAAGTTACAGTAAAACCTGAGTGATATTCTCATCAGGTATTTTCGTTGATTCGTGCTTAAGATGCTTTTCGTTTAGTTCTACTGCCTTCGTGATTATTCCATATGACTTTGAACTAGACTCAAGCTACAGATCCATTAATGTTTAATCTCCACGATGCGCTATACGTATTGCTGCTGCTGCTGTTGCTGGCTTTTACATTGTTATTATGGTCTGGCACGTTAGCTCAAAGTGTAATTGTTTTCATAAACGAAAACTCTCACACAGAAACCTTACAAGAAGGCCACGCAACACGGATATGGAGGCCGTAGAAGGAGATTTGAAGCGAACAGTGCAGATTGGACACAAATGTCATACATGATGATATAAATGATTGGTCGCAACACGGATATGGAGGCCGTAGAACGAGATTTGAAGCAAACAGTGCAGATTGGACACAAATGTCATACATGATGATATAAATGATTGGTCGCAACACGGATATGGAGGCCTGTAGAACGAGATTTGAAGCAAACAGTGCAGATTGGACACAAATGTCATACATGATGATATAAATGATTGGTCGCAACACGGATATGGAGGCCTGTAGAACGAGATTTGAAGCAAACAGTGCAGATTGGACACAAATGTCATACATGATGATATAAATGATTGATCGCAACACGGATATGGAGGCCGTAGGACGAGATTTGAAGCGAATAGTGCAGATTGGACACAAATGTCATACATGATGATATAAATGATTGATCGCAACACGGATATGGGGGCCGTAGAACGAGATTTGAAGCAAACAGTGCAGATTGGACACAAATGTCATACATGATGATATAAATGATTGATCGCAACACGGATATGGGGGCCGTAGAATGAGATTTGAAGCAAACAGTGCAGATTGGACACAAATGTCATACATGATGATATAAACGATTGATCGCAACACGGATATGGGGGCCGTAGAACGAGATTTGAAGCAAACAGTGCAGATTGGACACAAATGTCATACATGATGATATAAATGATTGATAGCAACACGGATATGGAGGCCGTAGGACGAGATTTGAAGCGAACAGTGCAGATTGGACACAAATGTCATACATGATGATATAAATGATTGGTCGCAACACGGATATGGAGGCCGTAGAAGGAGATTTGAAGCGAACAGTGCAGATCGGACACAAATGTCATACATGATGATATAAATGATTGGTCGCAACACGGATATGGAGGCCGTAGAAGGAGATTTGAAGCGAACAGTGCAGATTGGACACAAATGTCATACATGATGATATAAATGATTGATCACAACACGGATATGGAGGCCGTAGAACGAGATTTGAAGCGAACAGTGCAGATTGGACACAAATGTCATACATGATGATATAAATGATTGATCGCAACACGGATATGGAGGCCGTAGAACGAGATTTGAAGCGAACAGTGCAGATTGGACACAAATGTCATACATGATGATATAAATGATTGGTCGCAACACGGATATGGAGGCCGTAGAAGGAGATTTGAAGCGAACAGTGCAGATTGGACACAAATGTCATACATGATGATATAAATGATTGATCACAACACGGATATGGAGGCCGTAGAAGGAGATTTGAAGCGAACAGTGCAGATTGGACACAAATGTCATACATGATGATATAAATGATTGGTCACAACACGGATATGGAGGCCGTAGGACGAGATTTGAAGCGAACAGTGCAGATTGGACACAAATGTCATACATGATGATATAAATGATTGGTCACAACACGGATATGGAGGCCGTAGGACGAGATTTGAAGCGAACAGTGCAGATTGGACACAAATGTCATACATGATGATATAAATGATTGGTCGCAACATGGATATGGAGGCCGTAGGACGAGATTTGAAGCGAACAGTGCAGATTGGACACAAATGTCATACATGATGATATAAATGATTGGTCACAACACGGATATGGAGGCCGTAGGACGAGATTTGAAGCGAACAGTGCAGATTGGACACAAATGTCATACATGATGATATAAATGATTGGTCACAACACGGATATGGAGGCCGTAGGACGAGATTTGAAGCGAACAGTGCAGATTGGACACAAATGTCATACATGATGATATAAATGATTGATCGCAACACGGATATGGAGGCCGTAGGACGAGATTTGAAGCGAACAGTGCAGATCGGACACAAATGTCATACATGATGATATAAATGATTGATCGCAACACGTATATGGAGGCCGTAGAACGAGATTTGAAGCGAACAGTGCAGATTGGACACAAATGTCATACATGATGATATAAATGATTGGTCGCAACACGGATATGGAGGCCGTAGGACGAGATTTGAAGCGAACAGTGCAGATTGGACACAAATGTCATACATGATGATATAAATGATTGGTCGCAACACGGATATGGAGGCTGTGGGACGAGATTTGAAGCGAACAGTGCAGATTGGACACAAATGTCATACATGATGATATAAATGATTGGTCGCAACACGGATATGGAGGCCGTAGGACGAGATTTGAAGCGAACAGTGCAGATTGGACACAAATGTCATACATGATGATATAAATGATTGATCGCAACACGGATATGGAGGCCGTAGAACGAGATTTGAAGCGAACAGTGCAGATTGGACACAAATGTCATACATGATGATATAAATGATTGATCGCAACACGGATATGGAGGCCGTAGGACGAGATTTGAAGCGAACAGTGCAGATTGGACACAAATGTCATACATGATGATATAAATGATTGGTCGCAACACGGATATGGAGGCTGTAGAACGAGATTTGAAGCGAACAGTGCAGATTGGACACAAATGTCATACATGATGATATAAATGATTGATCGCAACACGGATATGGAGGCTGTAGAACGAGATTTGAAGCGAACAGTGCAGATTGGACACAAATGTCATACATGATGATATAAATGATTGGTCGCAACACGGATATGGAAGCCGTAGAACGAGATTTGAAGCAAACAGTGCAGATTGGACACAAATGTCATACATGATGATATAAATGATTGATCGCAACACGGATATGGAGGCCGTAGAACGAGATTTGAAGCGAACAGTGCAGATTGGACACAAATGTCATACATGATGATATAAATGATTGATCGCAACACGGATATGGAGGCCGTAGGACGAGATTTGAAGCGAACAGTGCAGATTGGACACAAATGTCATACATGATGATATAAATGATTGGTCGCAACACGGATATGGAGGCTGTAGAACGAGATTTGAAGCGAACAGTGCAGATTGGACACAAATGGCATACATGATGATATAAATGATTGATCGCAACACGGATATGGAGGCTGTAGAACGAGATTTGAAGCGAACAGTGCAGATTGGACACAAATGTCATACATGATGATATAAATGATTGGTCGCAACACGGATATGGAAGCCGTAGAACGAGATTTGAAGCAAACAGTGCAGATTGGACACAAATGTCATACATGATGATATAAATGATTGGTCGCAACAAGGATATGGAGGCCGTACAACGAGATTTGAAGCAAACAGTGCAGATTGGACACAAATGTCATACATGATGATATAAATGATTGGTCGCAACACGGATATGGAGGCCGTAGAACGAGATTTGAAGCGAACAGTGCAGATTGGACACAGATGTCATACATGATGATATAAATGATTGGTCGCACCGTTTGAAAGCCTTTGCGGCCTCCAGAGGAGGACATTTTGAGTAATTGTATGTTCTTTAAATTCACTATATTATAGTTAACAAATTGTGTGAAAATGTTTTGCAAGTGTTATTCTTAGTTGTGCTGCTCTACCACACATCAGACACTCCGACCATTGCAGGATTAAGTAACTGCTTCCGTCCGAAGTTTTAACTCAGTAGTTTCAGAGAATCAGGAAATAAAAGTCATTATGTGCCAGCATAGAACAGAAAGGTGATATTAATGTAGCAGTGTATTTTAAACTTAAACACTATGTATCAGTGTTCCAACCAAGCATATACAGCTATATATGTTTCAGTAAACGCATGGTTCTGTTAATGCTTATTTTTGTTCTTTCTCTATTGCTAATTTAACTTTTATATTGAACTAAATTTTATCTTTGCTATTCACAATATTTAAAATCCCGCTACCCAGTTGCAACCCTTCAGTGCTTTGTAGATGCCAAGAAAGTGGAAATTCGTGAAACCTTAACCTACTCTAAGAATTCAAGAACTGTTTTGAGGTGGGAGAGGTCTAGTTGAGTGTTTGTAAATATCCTTTTAAAAGGAACAAAGTGATTTTTGTTCGTAAACAGTTTGACTGTTTTGTGCTAATAAAAGAGGAAATACTTGGTGAAGGCTGGAGTAAACGGACATGGGGACACGTGGACACTTGTTTAGTGTAGTTGGCATTACTAATGTTGGCATTATTGTGTATTGGAGTGAACAGCATCTTTGATCGCAAAGGGAACATGCAATCTAGCAACAGAAACGAAGCATAAGAGAATTAATTGTCATTTAGTTACTTGAATCTTAAGGAACACTGGGAGTGAAATTTTGGTCAAAATTGTCAAAAAGTCGAAAACTGCTTTTTTTACCTTAAAATGTTCCTGGAACACCGGTGCATTTCCATCAGCTAACATTTGTCATATCCCCCACTCCATGTGGCCATTACGGCCCTTTCAAATAGCGCTCTTCCCTTAACGTACACAGTATGTTCCTATATAAAAGCCTGTTTTTCTCAAAACTACATTTTTCACATTCCAAAAGAAGGTCGCGCCTGAGTTTTGCTTCAAATTCAATGAACATTTCCAAAAGTATTCATAAATAGCAGCTAAACAAAACTATGATTCAATATTGATGTTATCATTAACGTGAATTCCAAAAACGTTTTTTTTTTTTTCTTTGTATGAATAAAAATCAATAATTTTTAAGATTAAATTTTCTTTGTTATTAAAAAAATATGTACAGCATAATCAGCAAACGTATTTGAAATAACTTCATAAAATTGTTACCCATGTTTTAGAGTATCAGTTCTGCCAACATAAATGAATTTTGAAAAGTCAATAGACTCGAGCTCTATTTTGAAAATGTGCCTATTAAATTCATAAAATAATGTATATATCATAAACGAATTATCCAATTTTAATGAGATTTGGTGCACCTCCTATTCTCATATAAATACAAACACAGTAAAATTTTCAGAAAAATATATCAAGAAATGTGGACCTTTCAAATTTTACTCCCAGTGTCCCTTAAGATTCCACCCATTGTACACAAGCCTTCTATGGAAAACTAAGGCATAAAGCAACGTTCTAGACAGGGATCCATCTGTCGGTAATGAAGCTTACTGGTACTGACCTAGTGAAAGTGACACCCACACAATCTATAGTGGTGCCAGCTTATTTTCGACAAAACTAAAATATCTCCGTAGGAAATGACCAGAGACAAAAACGTAAGACACAAAAATGTGTTGCAAATACCGAGATCTATCACGGGTTCAGTTAATGCAATGGCGTCCCTTCCACCCTGTACATGTTCATCATGCTCTTATAGCTGACACTGCCGATGTATATTAAAAACGAAAGCAGAGTTATAATCAGGATATTCGCCACTTTTTGCTGTTGAACAATTCTGGAATGTCTGTTGAGGTGGCAGTTGACAACAGTGGAAAAAATGACAGCTTGTTGTTGTTGTTCTTGCTAAGACAGTGTCGTGCTGCAGCTGGTTTCGTGTCAGTTTTTGTGCTCGTCTTGCAGAGGCTAACAAACCTCTAGCAAGCCGAAATTTCAGTCACCTACTAGGCAGCAATATAAAGTCAAACTTTATTTTGCACATTCAGGGCCACCAAGTGCTGAGAACGGCAATACGCTAGACAAGTAGGTAGCATGTACGGACATATGGGTAGAACTTCCTACATTTTATCTCTATTTCCATTTCTCAGTCACACGTGATGAAGTAAAAGAGATTATCTGATAAGATTTGAACCTAGTGACCTAAACATGTATCAGAGAACTAATCTAACAGTATATAACTCTCTAGCGGTTTAGATTTTGGAAATTGCATATTGCAATTTAAAGACCTTAGTTTTCCAAAGGATAAGTCCAACTACATGACGTTTCAAATACAGGATACAAGTTTGGTGTGGTAAAGGATTGCCCATTTGGAATTCTAAAGATCTTCGAGGCGCAGGATCACTGTTATGCCATGATAATAAAAGTTGTTGCTTAGAAGGAAAAGCTCTTGAATGCAGAGTTGCCACTTTAGAGTTATAAGCATTTATAACATGATTTAGCAACTGGGTGTCAGCATATTTCTGTAGGAACCTTTATCACGCACAAGGAATTTCCAGTTCTACACTGAGAAGTATAAAATATTCCATACTGATGATCTAGAACATGTGCAAGTGCAGTTGGCATAATTTTACATAATGGCACGGTAAACATGACAAACATGCAAATGGTTAAAATAAAATGTTAAAAATTGTCAATAGTTGTGCTTCTAGATACCTAAATAATGTCTGATTTCCGTATTGGATAGACAAATGTGTACCCTCCACAGGTATATAGGATTATATACAATGTTATCTGAACTAAGCAGTCCAATAAACTCAGTTCAGGGCTCTCGATAGCTAACATTCTGGTAAGCATTATATTGCAAGCCTCCATTGCATATCCTAATTTAATAATTACTTAACCAAAGGGTGTTGACTACCTCAGGCGAAGGGTATTGACTACGGCATGTGCAAGCAATAGAACAATAGAGGTTGCATTAAGCTCATTTCTGACAACATAATTAAACTATGTTAAACACATGGCCTTTATGCATTAAACTTGTGCAATTTGTTGTGGTAAACATAAATTCTGAATAAAAAAGTATAAAGCTAACTTTATGATAGTTGGATTGATCACTTCCCTGACTAGTTATCAATCATGAGTGTTTTATAAATTTGGAGCTTTTGGCTATTCTGACTCCCAGGCTTTCTTCAGGCTGCTTAAACTTATGGACAGTTCAAAACTAGAGTTTTTGTTGGCAGAACCAAGATGTTTCGCACACTTGGTGTACTATAAGTACCTGGAAATGGCCATGACGATCTACCCTCGCTGAGTTTCAGGTTTCCTATATAAAACCCCTTTGTATGCCACGTGTCTTATATGGCACATGTCTTAAGGTCTCTATGCGCCAGGGGCATACATGTGAACTTTGACCTTAAGCAGTACTGAACTAAGGACTGATAAAACATGTTTCTTCTTGAAGGCCATACCTTAACCGTTACCCTTAAAAGCAGCTGAAGTCAGATCCGAAGAGGATAACAGCACTGGGTGAAGAGAGCACAATGTAACAGAAATTTACAACATAGTTTTGAAAATTGGTAATATTTTTATCTAGCAGAATTGAGCAAGGTGAATTTCCTTCTAGAACGTTCTCCAGAACGTGGTACCTCTTCGAGTTCAATTCAGAAAACGAAGGAAGGGAAGTTTACACTAGAAGGAATATTGCAAACATCATCCTAGCATGCTTGTTGCAGAAAAATGTGTTCTGCTGCTGAGAGAAAAGCATCTGGAAACTGATATTTCAAATAGTTGAAGGGCATAACCGAGTTATTTTACGGACACGTTGCAAATGTATAGAACACAAAAATGTGCAACATCCCATTGAGAGCAACTCTGGACTACGGATAGGAGTTGCCAACGACTATTTCCGGAACAGGGAAGAGGGGTGACGGGAATGCAATCAAGTATTTACCCTGTCCACTTACTAGCACAAATTGAAGGACAGAATAGTGGGAGGCGTGGCCTGCTAGCTAATCGCTGATAGGCAGTGGAAGTGGTTAAAACTGCGATGTAGGGGAAATGGTACATTTGTGTATGATATACTTATAGGAAATGAAACATGTTGTGCTTCTCTTTTCGCAAGAATCTTATAGGTTTAGGCAGTTGAGAATGCTCGAGCGATTTGTCACCCAGTCGGCGTTTATTTCGTTTTGAAGTGTCATTTATATTGAAATTGAGGATTAATTTTCCAAAGTAAGATCTTTATACACGCTGACCCAGCTATATCCAACGTTTGCAGAAGAGGAGTTTCCGTTTACCTCCATCCACTGTACTTGGACTTCGCCTCTCTTTAACCTCCAGCCGTGCCTTCTGTTACAAGCGCGGGTTGGTTACATGTATGTTACGTTTGATTTACGAAAGCACTTTCAAATCTTAATTAGTGAATTCTTTGGTACTGCTTACGTTTAACAAAGTCAATCAACATTTGGCATCCTTAGAAGATCCACCAAGTGATCGTCACGTAACATATTGCGATGCAGACTTTTAGTATAGTTCAATTTGGAGAAACTCTGTTCGCAAATATATGTAGAGCTATACTCACTCTTATACACACTATTCTTGAAAATGTTTATTTCTCTATCTAATTCATTTTAATCGATATAAGCATTTTCAGAAAGTGACTTATTGCGAATTTTCTTGTAGGTGCAAGGGGAATATGGGAATACGGTAGCCTCTAAACGATAGTAAACTGTTTTAAGAGCTGGTTGCTATGCAATACCTTTCAAATTCCGTTCTCTTTGCAGGGCCAAGAGATAAAACAAGGAATAACATATTTCTATTTGGAAAAAAGTATATTGGCAAATTCAAACAAATAAAGAATATCTCGGAAATGGTTTACTCAAAAGAAAAACGAAGTATATGACAAATTGTGTGTTTTAACGAGATCCACATTTTTTTATTTACTGAGCTTTTATCTCTGTTTTACTGTTTACCATTTATGTAAAATCACCCAGAATGAAGAGGACTTCTGAGGACATTCACAGAAAATTGAAGGCATGACTTAGAAACTGCCATGGAATCGCCTGTTTGTGTCCGTCACTGGACACTGACTGACTGTCTGGCCCTCCGACTGAGGGCTGGAGTGAGGTATAGCCATTCACAGCGTAAGGTTCTCCAAAGAGAGAAGGTTGGACATCCCTGCGCTACCCTTCCTTTGATCGAGGGCAGTGTTTACACGTGGCCTCCTTACGTCAGGCAGTGCACGTCAGGCACGTGGTTCAGTGGTTCTATCTTGTCAGGTATTACATTTAAAACTATTTATGTGAGGGAAAGTGTTTGAGATTTATGATAGTTGATAGATAATCAGATAAGTGCATGAAAGTGGAGAGAATCACTTTACAATTAGCCGCCGTGTAAGTAAGTGCGCCTCGTGTTGTTTCACCATCTCACGTTTGCTCAAGATTTCCTCGCCCTTCTGTTTAAGAGGAGATAAAATTTGGTTCGATTAGACGTAACGCCACGAGGAGGCCCACAGGGAGCCTGCCTGCATTGCATTAGTCGAGCGGCCGGCGATCGATGTCGGCGGCAGGCAGGCCGAGATATATTTGATAGAAGGAAAGAAGGTTTAGAGGCTTGTTATTATGACGTACATTTCTGTAGGTTTGAAGAGCTCTGGAGGAGTATATAAATTCTGATACAAACCCAATTTTCTTTGCCTGTAGTCAAGTGCGTATGGTAGCAGAAACGGTAGCTCGCAACCAATTAGCCATACGACAACCTAGTTATGCCTTTAGAATTTTCAAGAACCAGAGGCTTCGATCTGCCACTGAAATTGTCACTTGTTCGACCCAAGCAGTGTTGCAGTTGGTTTCTGCGTCAGACGTTACTTCAACATAGAGGCGGCTCGACCACAACTTTGTAAGGCAGCACAAGTAGAAAACATATCACGTATAACATTCTCAAAAATATTATTCACATTTCTTAATTTCCTACATAAATCAGAAATAATTTTACTCTCTTATAACACTTTTAACCGAAATTGAACTGAATTGAGCCAAAAATGTCATACTAATTCTAAAAATTCCAATATTTCAAAATCACGAGCACAAATATGT